>JAJPUD010006981.1:0-85476 GCA_023553655.1 Myrmecobius fasciatus
GAACTGGCCTCAATCACCTCATTTTTGAAAAGATCCAATTCATCACATAATCTTGCTGTTGCTGTGTATAATGATCTGGTTCTGCTCGGTTCACTGAGCATCAGTTCATGTAAGTCTCTCCAGGCCTCTCTGAAATCGTCCTGTTGGTCGTTTCTTACAGAGCAATAATATTCCATAACATTCATATACCATAATTTATTCAGCCACTCTCCAATTGATGGGCATCCACTCAATTTTCAGGGAAACTGACATTCTCAAAGACTCTTCATTACTGGGGACCTTCAGATCCCAAGAAATAGTGTTCCAGAAGGATAAGCAGGGATATTCCTTGCGCCCCTTCCAGATCATTCCTTTGCCATGGTCTTTCATCATAAAGTTTCCTCATCTATAAAATTAGGGAATTTGACCCTCTCTGCTTTGTGGAAGCTTTATGTTATATGTTTGTCCGGTTATCTCCTGGCTTCATTTTCATTAAGTCTCCCCTACACTGGAGTTCTCTTCCTCGTCTGAAGTTTGCTGTATTCCTCTCCAGCTCCTAGTCTAAAGCCAGCTCTTAAGTCATTCTTCCTCCTTTATTAAGGATTTCAGTCTTACTTCCAATCTCAATCCCTCCATCCATATTTAGGGGCTTCAATATACACAAAAATGTTTCCACAGACACTCTGTCCTTCCACTTCACCCTCGTAAACTCCTATGACCTTCATCTTCACCCACCTCAGCCAGCCCACTACAGGGGATGGTCACATTTTAGCTGTAACTATCACTCCTAACTGTGCTGATTTCCAACCCTGAAGTCCTTCTCTCTGAGCAGAATTCTACTAAGAAAACAGTTTGTTCACTATAAATTCTCTTTTTTATCCTACTCCACACATCAAAAATTGATTTATATTTTTCTCCCTTCTCTTTTTCTTTGCCCCAGTATCTGAGTAAAAGATGGCCCTTCGGATACTATCTTTTTCCCTTTCAGGAATTTGGCAAATGATGTTTTCCCCTCTATGTCTAATTCAATCTTTCCCCATCTCTTGATTCCTTCTTTGCTATATACAAACTTTTCTGGGTCTTCTTGCTGCTTGAAAAAGTCTTTACTTGACCCCACCATTCTCTTTAGCTATTTGCCTATATATTTGTGTCCCCTTCTATATTCATTGAGCCCATTTCCTCTCCTGCCTATTTCTTAAGGACTTTCAATCTGGCTGATGTCTCACCATTCTACTAAAACTGCTTCCTAAGAGAAAACAACAATCTTTTAAATTACTAAATCTGATGGCTTTCTCTCAATCTTTATTTTCCTTGACCTCATGCCCTGTGACTATTCTACACTCCTGATTCTCTTTCTATCAGTATGACTGCTCCTTCTCAGTATTCTTTTCTATCTTAAATCTTCAAAGTGGGAGTTTTTCTAAACTCTCTTGGACCCTCTTCTCTCTTATCTACATAGTCTCTCTTAATCTCATCAGCTCCCGTGGATTCCATTATCATTTCTCTGCTGATGATTCCCAAGTCTGGATACCAAGCCCCAATCTTTTCCCAGCTGGACATCTCCACTTGTTCATCCCATTGACAATTCAAACTCAACATAACCAAAATAAAACTTGGGTAGGGTATAATAGGTACCACTTGACTGGATATTATGGTGACCTTGGTTAAAATCTTCATTTGGACAGTTATTAGGTGGCCATGAACAAGTCATTTAAGCTTTTCTGAGATTCATTTTCCTCATCTACAAAATGGAGATATTAATAATACCTATAATAGTATGAGTATCAAATGAGATTATTTATGTAAAGCACTTTTCAAACTTCAGAAGCCCTGTTTAAATACCAGTTATTAAATAGTGTATGTGTATGTGTATACATCTAGAGAGAAAGATGGTGATTTCAAAGAGGCAACAAGGATTTATCAAGAATAGATCATTCCAAACTAACTTCATTTCCTTTATTGACAGAAGCAAGCATTTTTAAAGCACCTATTATGTGCCAGGCACTTCACAAATATTATTGCATTTGATCCTCACAACAATCCAAAGGACTTACAACTTATAAGGAAGTAGGGACATATATGTGTGTGTATTTCCTAGAAAAGGGAAGTTTGGAGTAGGGATTGACAGACACATGTGTGTATATCCATCCATATATATAATATATATGTATGTATTGTGTGTGTGGGTGTGTATGTGGGTGTATGTGTCATATAGCATAGTGGGTAAGGGATGCATATGTTTATATATGTATGGTTTAGCAAATAAGTGAGTAACTGAATTTCATGTTTTTGGATTTAGGTCAGTGTTCTAAGTTTTCCAAACATTTTTGGTCCTGATGCTATCACATGCATATGTATGGCATCCATATTTAGTATATGTATGTATATGTGCATATATGTGTGTGCCCCTAAACTCACCCGTTTTAAACTTCCTTTTTCTACCGAAGGCATTGCCTTCCTTCCAGCCACCCAGGTTCTCAATCTCTGTTATCAATAACTCTTTTCTTCTCTGTCCCCCTGCCAATATCAAATCAGTTGCCAGATGTCACTGGCACAGCATCTATAACCTGACTCTTGTGCTTTCTCCTCTCAGAGCTCACCTGGCCCTCATCACTTTGTCATCTATTATGATAGTCTCCTGTTTTCATTGAGGGTTGGAGAGGAACTTGATAGCTATCTTGTCCAAGTTGTACCTAAGTAACCCAATAAGTGGCCATCCTGCCTCCAAGAAGGGACCCACTGTCTCTCCAGCTCTAATTATTAGCTATTCCTTACCTCTCTTGACCTTTTGGCCACTTCTTCCCATTCCCTTACTCCCCACCTCCATTTGCTCCTGATTGCACCCTCTGGGACCAAACAGACCCAATCTAATCCATTCAAACACATGTGAGAACCGTTCAAACACTTTAAAAGACAGCATGTCCCCCAGTCTTTTTTCCTCCAAGCTAAAGATACCTAGTTTTTTCAACCCATCTTCATATATTCCAGATTCAAGGACTTTTTTGCTATCCTGATTGTCCTTCTCTGGAGATTCTAGCTTATCAATGACCTTTCAAAAGTCTGGTGCCCAGAACCGAACACAATGTCTCCACTGAAGCCTGGGGAGGACAGAGTACAGTGGGATTATCCCCTCCCTATTTCTGGAAGCTATAACCTTCTTAATGTAGCCTAAGGTCATATCAGCTTTTGGGGGGATCTGCTGTTACACCGCTGACTCATATTGAGCTTGAATCTGCTGACACCCCCAGATCTTTTTTCAGAACAACTGTCATATAGCCACATTTCTCCAGTCTTGTACTTGTGAAGCTCAGTTTTTGAAGCCAAGAGCAAATAAGTAATTTATCCTTATTGAATTTCCTGTATTTTGGATTTAGCCCAAGGCTCTTCATTTGGTTCCTGATTCTTTAATCCAGGGCTTTCTCCCAGCTTGGTGACCTGATTAAGTATTCCTTCTCCACTTTGCTAAATTGTTGATTTATAAGTTCAAACATTTATAGCTAAGTATAAATGTTTGGGGTACTCCTCTAGCCCAGACTCTCCTCACTTCTCATCTGGACCATTGCAATAGCTCCCCAATTCCTTTAGGAGAATCACAGAATTTGAGAATCAGAAAGGAATTCGGCAACAGTCTAATCCAATCCATATATTGAAGTCCTCCTAACATTTGACATTCAACCATTAACAATGATTAACAATAACAACCACTAACATCATTTCTGAAGCCATCTAATTTTTTTATTTAATTCATACTTTTTTTTTCATCTTCTTCATAAGAATAATATGAGATACTCTAGAAGAAAAAGCATTACTAAAATCCAGGTTAACTAGATCCATGGTATCTATCTACACCCTTATCTACACACCCTTATCTACAACTTTAGTAAATCTAGATATTAAGTGGTGAAGTCCTTAAAACACTGAGTCTGGAGTTGGGAAGACCCAAATTCAAATCCAGCCTTAGTCACTTAAATTATGCCTCAATTTTGTCATATGTAAAATAGGTTAATGTGAGGATCAAATGGGATAATACTTGTAAAGCATCTGGCACATAGTAGGTACTTTTTTTTTTTTTTAAAGCTGAGAGGCAATTGGAGTTAAGTGATTTGCCCAAGGTTACACAGTTAGGAAGTATTAAGTGTTTGAGGTCACATTTGAACTCCTGTCTTCAGGATTGGTGCTCTATCCATTGCACCATCTAGCTTCCCCAGGAAGCCTCTTGATGAAGTCTTGTTGGCTTCTTGTAATCACTCAAAGTAATCATACTCCTTCTCAGATGCTTGCTAAACATCTTGAGTAATTCTGCTTGCTCTCAAATTTCATTATCTTACTCCCACCCACCCCAATCAAAGAAAATCCTACCTCTTCTTTGATTCTTTTTCTCCCATTGTAGCTAAAAAGCAAACTCATCTTTGTGATTATCCCTTAGCCTCCCTTTATACTTTCAGCTCCTTTTTTTTCTGAGCTTTACAGAACCTGCATAATTATCATTTTCAAGCTGGTCTAAATTCTGTCTTTTGTACATTTTAAAAATCTAAATTGGTTGGTTATATATGTTTTTTAAAAGCTTTTTATTTTCAGAACATATGCGTGGATAATTTTTCAACACTGACCTTTGCATAGACTTGTGTTTCAGATTTTCCCCTCCTTCCCCCAACCCCTTCCTCTAGATGGCAAGCAATCCAATATGTTATACATTTTAAAATATATAATTAAATCCAATATATGTATATATTTACACACATATATAAAATTATATACATATGTGTATATATATATATACACACACATATATATATATATATATTTTTAAACTTGATTCCAAAGGACCAAACTAAGAGCATTAGAGCAAAGTTGAAGAGCAGCAAATTTTGGCTCCTTGTAAGGACAAACTTGCTAACTAACACTCCAGGAGATAGTGAGTTCCCTGCCATGAGTGGATTTCAAAGACTGGAAGAGCATCTCTCAGTGTATTGTCCAAAGGGTTCCTGCTCAGTTATGAGAGAACTAGATAACTTTCAGGGCACATTCCCACTCTGAGACACCTTAGGAGTCCAAGAGTTAATGAAGGCAGGATTTGGAAAGAAAGGCAGGTGAGGAGTGCCGGGAAGGGGAGGAGGAGAGCAAGTCAGGGCAGGAAACTAATCCTCAGAGTGGAGGCAAAGTCTTGCTGTTGTCTTCCAAAGGTGGATCCCGATAGACATGGAGGGCCAGAGACAGGAAGGCTATTGAATGAAAACACAATTTTCAGGGCAGGAGCATCCATGGTCTGCTTTAATCATGATGATGCAATAAAGGGTCGATGTCCTTCAAGGAAGAGTCCCAGTGAGCTCCCCCATGGCTCTGTTCAAATCTGCCTCTTTCCTCTTGGTATTACACGTCTCTGCATCACAAGCTGCTAGTTCAGGTGAGATTTCTGGTTTCCTGATTTCTTTTTGTTTGTTGGACAAGGCAGAGGAGCTCTTCCAGTCTTTTTCAGAAATTTATAAGAAAGAGCCTATCCTCTAGGCAGTCTCTACTGGGGAAGTGAGTCAGACTAAATTGCTTTTGCTGTCTTGGGAGTGAGGTGCCTCAGGGCATCTCTTGGGCTCTTAGAAGGGTTGTTATTGTCCAGGATTTTTTTCAGTCATGTCTGACTCTTCCAGACGCCATTTGGGGTTATCTTGGCAAAGATACTGGTTTGCTCTTTCCTCCTCCAGCTTGTTTTACTTTTTTGTTTTTCCACTTTTCCCAGTAGTTTTTGTCAAATAGTGAGTTCTTATCCCAGAAGCTGGAGTTTGTGTTTATCAAACATTAGATTACTATAATCATTGACTATTGTGTCTTATGAATCTAACCTATTTCTTAGTCAGTACTAAATGGTTTTAGATGACCACTCTCCAGCTGAAACTGAAGCAAATGATGTGCCCAGGGTCACATATCTAGTAAATGCCTGAGATAAGATTGGAACTTTGAAAGATGAATCTTCCTAACTCTAGCCCCAGCAGTCTATCCACTCTGCCACCCAGCTGCCCACTCCTGGAAAAGGAGAGTTTCTCTAAGAGTATGAAATGTGGGGCAGCCAGTCCGGCGTTGACTGATTTATTTAAAGAAGTGAAGTGCAGGAGCAGGAAATGGGATATTCATGTGCTAGAGTGAAAATAATATAGGATTGGACTCAGAAGGACCTGGGTTCTAATCCTTACTCTCCTACTTGTTTGGCAAATGCCTTCCCTTCTCCAGACCTGTTTCCTTCTCCAGAGAGGGAGACTTGTCTAGGAGGGGCACTGATTTTGGAGTCAGAGGACCTGAATTTAAATTCTGACTTGGCTTCTAACTTCCTCTGTGACATTGAGAAAAATCATTTTCCTCTCTGGACTTTTGCTTCCCCATCTCTAAAATAGTGGCTTGGACTAAATGAATTGTAAGGTCTCTTTAGCTCTTCTTCCCTCCTAGAGCCTATGGGGTAAGATCTCCTTTTCTCAAGCTTTGGGACTCAATAGCCTCCCCACCACCTTTTTCTGCAGGTAGGACAGAAGTAAGACTTTTAGGAAGATTCAGGCCCTAGGTTGGCCAATGGGATAAGCTGATGGACAAGATTTGGGGCTCAATGTAAGGATGAACTTAACTAGAGCTCTCTAAATGTGAAATAAAGCCTTTTGAGGGATAAGGTCCTGATCAGATAAAGAATGGACCACATGGTTTCTGAGTATTGGAATCTGGAGTACTGGAAAGATCTCTTCAATCTTGGACAGTCTATGTTCTAAGGGTCCTCTCAGCTCTGGCATTCTATGTTCCTAAATCCTTTCAAGCTCTTAAATTCTTTGTTCCAAAGTCCCTTCTAGCTGTGAAATTCTGTCCTCTCTTAGCTCTAATATTCTATGTTCTAATGTCCTCACTTGATGTCTCAAAAACCTAAGGATCAAGGAGAAGAGTGTGATCAACAGGGTCAAAGGTGGCAGAGAGATCAAGGAGAAAAAAGGTCACTGGATTTAGGAAAGGAGATTATTCCTAACTATGGAGAGAGCAGTTTTGATGGAATGAGGTGGGAAGCTGGTTTGTTAGGAGTTACATGCTGAGGGAGATTAGTTGGTTATTTTCCTTCATTCTCGAAAAGGACCAAAATGACATCACTATGTTAGAGTCAGGTTAGTGTGTCTCACTGGGGCTAATCAGACCAATACAAGCTTGGAAGGCTCTGCTGCCATCTGGACACAAAAAGTCTATGAACATTTGGAGTGACTTCTCTAACCTTGTGCATCTTCCATTTCTTCTGAGCTAATTCAGTTCAGTTTTGTCATAGAGCACAGCAGCTTCTCTGATGAGGACACGCCGTGCTGAGTGGTCCTGTGCCAGTGGATAGTGTCAGGGAGGACTGGTGTCTCTGAGAGCTCTGAGCACTTCTCAGGGCTGCTACCTCTCACCTGTGCTTCCAAGAACCTGTAGCATGTGCAGTGGACACACTCTGATAGGACTGTCTTGGCAGATTGGCTAACCCAGGTGGAAGGCTGCAGACTTGTCTGTGAGTTAGGGAACATGCAAAACTTTGGCAGAATGGGCAGCTGAGAACCATTTGTGCCAGTGGGCCACAAAGGTGTCCGCCCCTCTGTGGAGGAGCTAGAGCTTGGTCATTCACTGAAATGCCAAGGTTATCCATCACATTCAGGCCGTCCCCAGTCTGACTTTTTGTTGCCACTTTGGACTTTGATGACTCTGAAAGAGTGAGACTGATGAGTTTGCAAAGCTCTGCCTAATTTAAATCTAATTCACATCAAAATATCACCCCATTATGTCACTGGTCCTCTTTGAAGACAAAAGTCAAACATCAACAGATTCTAAAAGTAACTTTCAGCTCCGATGTTCTGCATTCGGAGGTTTTGTCTGGGTGTGACATTTGTCAATCCATGGTCACTTTTGGCCCTGAAATCTTATCAATCTTTAAGTCTGTCAACACTTAAAAAATATTCCTCACGTTTCCATCCTCATTAGGAGGACAGACAGAATGCTCCAGACCATTCATCCGATACCATGAGCAAGTCTCATACAATAGCACTGCCTTGGATCAAGAGCTCTGGAGGATCCATCGAGCCACGGGTGGAGGGGAAAAGCCAGTCCAGCTTGATTTCCAAGCATATCAAAGGTCAGTGACATTTCAGAAACAACTCCCAACATTCAAGTGGTTCTTTTACTTGGGGGATCCTAAGTGATTCCCTTTATAGGCACCCAGCAACCCCTTCCTTCCATCAAGAGTGTGTTATGGAATTCTAGAGCACCAGAGCTAGAAGATACTTTAGAGATTAGAGAGAGAATCTAGTAACTTTTTAAAGTTGCTTGTTTTTAACATTTTGGTAACTTTCAATAAAATTGTTTTCCTTTGTAATTCTACTAATTTTATTTGTGCATTTAAAAGTGTTCTTCTGAGAAGGGGTCCATGGACTCCACCAGCCTGCCACAGCAATCCTGGACATAAACAAGGTCAAGAACCCTTGAATTTTAGAACCAAACTCATTTTATAAAGGAGGAAAATCAGACTTTGAGTCCCATGGGCTGGAAATGTATGCCATCCCTAACTCCTCATCCCATATAGTCAATCACTTGCAAATATTGTTGTTTCTATCTCCAAAACATCTCTCACAGATGTCCTTTTCCCTCAATTCATACAAAAACCACCCTAATTCAGGTGATAACTGCCCTTTGCCATACTATTGAAATATTCTTCTAATTGGTCCCTTGCCTCCAATCTCTCTCCACTTCAATCACTGCACCCAGCTGCCTGAGCAATTATTTTACATTATAATGGCAGCCCCTTTCACTTCTCCTTCCCTTTTCCACTCCCCCCATGCCAACCATACTAAAAACATCAATAACTCCCAGTTACCACTGAGATCAAATAGGCCCTGTGTTTATAATCTTGCTTCACTATAAGCTTATTGAGGTTTTTCCTTGTCTCAAGATGTAATGAGATTCAATTTTTTTAACTCACTTATGCTGCCCCTTTGTATATAAGAATGACATTCCTGACCTATCATCAGGAAGGAGAATTTGAGTTCTTTTAATGGTAGTGGGAAGAGACTGCCCTGAGCCATCCACACTCTTGTTAAGCTAACATGTGACCTAAGCACTACAATTTAGGATGTTTCACCATTGCTAAAAAGGAACTTATGAGACCAACTAGCCAAATCCCCTTATTTTACAGAGAAGGAAAGTGAGTCATAGAGAAGTGACTTGTCTGTGCTCATATATAGATCTAGAACTCTGCCTACAAAAATCCTCATCTTCTTTCCAAGACTCAATTGAGATGTCCTATGTTCAATAAAGCCTTTCCTGATCTGTCAGTTAATAATCTTTTCCTTTAAAAATTATCTTGTATTTATATCTTTGGACATGAAGTATCCTCCCAGTAGAATGAGGGCAAGACCTGTTTCACTGTTCATCTCTGTAGCCCTAATGTACAGTGCCTTGCACTTGCTACATATTTAATATTTGTTGAATTAAGTTGAACTAAATAGAATTAAACTGACCCAGACCTAGGACCCAGGAGACTCGGCCCAGTGTCATTTGAAGGAATAAACGAAAAAGCATTAAATGTTTACTATGTACTAAGTATTGGGAATATAAATAAATTTGTTAAGACAATCTCAACTCTCAAGGAGCCCATTCACATTTGAACTGGAGGGAGACAGGACAGATAGAAAAGTCCAGGGTTCTTAAGGGTACAGCAATTGGCTGGTAGCTAGGCCCAGGAGTGGACAGCTAGCTACAAGGCACTAGATAGAACATCAAGCCTGGAGTCAGGAACACAAGTTCAGATTTAGCCCCAGACACTTTCTAGCTGCATGAGCTTAGGCAAGTCATAACCTCTGTTGGTCTCTATTTCCTCATCTGTAAACTGAGGGGGTCCCTTCCAGCTCTTGAATCTTATGGTCCCCAGGATCCCACTCAGTTTCTGCCAAGAACTAGGGGGACCAAGATAAAGATGCTGACAATGGGGGGGGTCCTTTCTTTGGGTCTTCCAGGACTTTTAAACTCAGCCTGAAACGTGACAACAGCATCTTCTCGAAAGACTTTGAACTCACTGGCACAAGTCGTACCACGTCTTTCAATGTGTCTTTCCTTTATTCTGGAGAACTGAGAGGTAAGAGTTTCCTCTCATTGAAAGTCCAGCTCCTGGGCTTCAGCTCAGATGTAAGTCTACTTTGGGAACCTCCATTATCAGTGCAGAAGGAGGGAGGGCAGAGGAGACTCAACATGTCCAAAACTGAACTATCTTTCCCCCAAATCCATTCCTTTCTGAACTCCCCTATTACTGTCAAAGGCACCAGATCCTTCCAATCCCTAAGGCTAGAAATACATCTCACCCCTGACTCATCCTCATCCCATAGAGCCAATCATTTCCCAAATATTGTTTCCATCTCCATAACATCTCTTGTGTATGTCCCCTTTCCTCTACTCATACAACTACCCCAGTTCAGGTCATAATTGCCTCTTGACTAAACAATTATAATGTCCTTCTAATTGGGCCCCTTGCCTCTGGTTTCTCTCCACTTCTTTTAAGTTATAAATAGGACCATGACAACCCCCTCACCTCTCCTTCCCTCCCTGACACCCCCATCATGAGTCATGCAATAATCTTCAATGATTCCCTATTACCACTGGAATCAAATGTGAAACCCTGAGTTTGGTATTTATAATAAATAAATGGAAAAAACTCTGGAAAAAGCTTCCTCTGATGTTCTTGGACATTTCGTCTCCAAACCTCTTTTCAGGGCGTGAGTGAGCACAAAGTCATTTTAAATGGGGGGAGACCAGGAAAGGCCTCAGGTAGGGCATTGATTTAGAAGCTTTGCAAGGACTCGGGCCTTCTGAAAGGCAGCAGGAGTGAGGGCTCCAGCTTTCCAAAACAGGGCCAAGGCAGGAAGGAACCAGCCACTCCCACAGCTGGTCTGGATCAGAAAGGGCAGAGGGGCACGGGAGGAATGTGAAATTGTTCTAGAAAGAGAGAATGGGGAAGAATTTTCAAGGCCGATCAAAGGCGTTTCTATTTTATCCTCTCCATAATAGGGAGCCAAAAAAACTTCTTAAGGAGGGGATAGATACGGGCAGATCTGTGACTTAGAAGTAGCCTTTGGGACTTGAGTGGATGGATTGGAAAGGGGAAAGATGGGTGAAAGGGACGCCAACAAGGAAGCAAGAGGAGGACTAATCTGGGGTGACAGCCAGGTACGAGGAGGGGAGGGAACAGATTTAGAGCTTTTGTGAGTGTGAAACCGACTATCGGGGAAGGCGGAAATGGAAAGTGGAGGATGACTCCAAGATTGGGAAACTGAGTGACAGAAAGGATACTGGTACCCTGAGAAAAGTAGACAGGGGAGGGGGAAGGATAACTCTCAGAAGAAAGGTGATTCCTATTTTGGACGTGTTGCTTTTTATTTTGGAGAAGCAATTGGGTCACGAAGCTAGTAAGTATCTGAGATCAAAATTGAATTCAGCTCCTCCTCGCTCCAGAGCCGGTTCTCTGTATGCTGTGTCAGCTAGCTAGATGTAGATGGGTTAATTTTGAAATACCTATCAAACATCTAAATGGATGCATTCAGTAGGCAACAGGGATTGGGGATCAGGAAAGATTTGGGGGCTAGAAATGTAGATTCAGGAGTCATGATACTTGATACTTGAACTGCTGAGGAGATGAGAAAGGGAGGGAGAGAGGAGAAAGGAGAAAGGAAGAGACAGAGAAAAAGAGGAAGATAGAAGACAGAGGGAGAAAAGAGTTTTCTTTTTGAGCTTTTACCGATACCAACAAAGTGAAGCATAGCACAACACAAAACCATCCTAGCTAAACAAACAAACAAAAACACCTTAAAAACCACAAGGCCACCTTTCTACTCCCTACCCTCTCTTTGGTGAAAAAGCAAAAACACAAAAAACAAAACCAGTAACTAATATGCATTAGTTAAGCAAAACAAATTCCCATATTGGCCATGTCCAAAAGTATGTGTCTCATTCTCAATAATCATTTGTATTTTTTCCTCTTCTTTTAAAAAAAAAAAGTTTTGAATTCCAAGTTCTTTCCCTTCCTCCAGCAACTGAAAGAGCAAGCAATATGATGTCATTAATTATGCATGTGAAATCATGCAAGCATATTTGCACATTAGCCATGTTGCAAAAAAAGCAAGAAAAAAAAGAAAGTGAAAAAATTATATTTTGATTTGTTCAGAGTTCATCAGTTCTCTCTCTAGAAGTAGACTATACTTCTCATTATGAGTCCTTCCCAATTGTCTTAGATCATTATACTGATCAAAGTGGCTAAACCTTTCACAATTGATCATCATTACAATATGGCTGTTAAACTGTGTACCATGATCTTCTAGTTCTGCTCCCTTCACTTTGCTTCAGTTCACATAGGTCTTTTCAGGTTTTTCCGAAAGGATCCTATTTGTCATTCCTTATAGCACAATAGTATTCCATCACAATCACATACAATAGCTTGTTCAGCCATTCCCCAATCACTGAGCACCCCCTCACCTTCCAATTCTTTGCCACCACAAAAGAAAGCTGCTAAAAATAATTTTGTACATATAGGTCTTCAATAAGCATTTGGCAAACACCTACTGTGTGCTAGGCACTATAATAAGCACAGGAATACAAAGAAAGACAAAACAAAACAAAGCAGCCCATGTTTAAAGGAGCTTTCAGTCTGAGAGACTTCTTAATATTAGTTTTTCTGTCCTGAAATGAGGATCATTTTATCATCAGTCTTTTAGAATCATGGTTGGTTAGAGTTTATAACTATTTTTCAGTTTTATATTTTTCTCCAAACCACCAAATACATAATTATAATTATTCTTCCCCCAATACACACACACACACACACACACTTTTGTGTATCAGGGATGTACTACAAGTGCTCTTTGTTCAGCTGTATTAAATTTTGTCTCTAATTTGGCCTTGAAAAAATGTATTTATTTACTACCCAACTTAATTAGATCACTGTTTAAAAGATTATAATTATTTTAATATAACATTTTAATGATAAACTTAACAAAGCCAAGCAACACAATAAGCACACAAAATTTCAGTGATAAACTTAACAATAAAGCCAAACAATAAAATAAGCATACAAAACAAGAAACAAAATTCTTACATAAAACCAATGGTTGGTAAATGTTTAACAACCATATTTGTGGGGAGAAAACATATGGCATACTTATAAGTTTAATAGGTATCATCAACACTTTTTAGATTAGAAATCAAAAAAACAATAAATCAAATCCCGATTTTCTTGTTGGTATGCCAGTTTCTGAAGTGTGAATGTTTATGCTGAAAACTCTCAAGTGCTAATTAGAGTTGGCTCCAGCACATTTCTGTATAAAATTCTTACCACATAAAGTAGAATCAAATAAATTAGACAACATAAAGAGTGGAAGTATCTTCTTCAAGAACCAGGAGAATATACTATGGAAGGGAGAAGTGGGCACTCTATGGCTTCCAAGTACTCTTTGTGGACCATGTTTTAGCTGATTCTGACCTGGGAATTACAAACTGACTTCTTGGTAACTGTGGGTTGTAGTGGTGGTTGTTTGAGGAGGGGGCCTAGTTTCTCTTAATTCTTTCTTTATCCTGTGTAGAGTGATCCCAGAATCATTAGTTCACATAATATGCCTCTGTGCTATCCAAGGGTGACAAGAGTCAGGTGTGAGCTCAGCCATATGAGGGGTGCCATTTTTAAGGGAGGAAGACTTCTTCAGAAAAGTCCTACCAATCCTTCCTGCTGTTCTTAGAAATCTACTGGGACAGACCCTGTAGCCAGCTGTGCTCATTCTCTTGGGGTCAGTATGTCTTTCACAGGCACTCCAGAAATTATTGTGTTGTCCCCTGAATTTTTCCAATGTCTCTTAACAGATGAACCAGGCTCTTCCTGCCATGGTTCCATCATTTCTGGTCTCTTTGAAGGCATCATCCATACCAAAGATGGCACCTTCTACATAGAACTGACAAGGGCATCTTCCGGTAATGAAACAGGGCCAAGACGTTCCATCATCTACCACCAGCAGGAGATAGGTGAGCCCTAGTTCCCAGAAATGTTCAGAGATCCTCTGCACTATTCAACCATGAACTCAATCATAACTTGCCCACCATCTACAATTAAATTCAGTGTAGTTCAACAAGCATTTGTTAAGCACTGACTGTGTACACAACTGGAACTGAATTGGATATCCTGTTAGAAGACAGAATTATTGTTTACCTGCATATCCCATGGCCCTCAAAAGTTGTTGAGAGAGGAAAGAATAGAAGCCCTACTATTGGTGCCATCTTTCCCACCTACTTCTGTTCCCAGGCCTCTTCACTTCAGCTATAAACCATCAGGTAGAGCCTTGGGAATTCAGGGAAGGAAGAGAGGGAATAATGGCCCTAATAGCACAGCTGCCCCTAACTCAGCTGATTTTATGGAAGGGAGTATTCCTTTTGTGTTCTTACTGCATTCTGGCACGTTTTGTAATTATTTGTAGGCATGCCTTACAGTTCTCCCAAAGCAGAATGAGGTGCCTCAGGAGGTAGTGAGTTGCCCATAACTGTAAGTGTTCAAAGAAAGGCTGACCATTTTTGAGAGATGTTGTAGAAGTGTTTTATGATTTGTGGGAGGGGTGACCTAGTTGACCACTCTTCAAGTTCTTTTCTCAATACCAAGTTGCTATGATTCTCCAGAGCTTCTTGTTTAGTGCTAGGGATGCAAACTAGGAAAAGCAACGTGATCCCTGCGCTCAGGGAACTTTCAGACTTACTGGGGCTAAAAAGTTTACAGATATGCTCCATTAACTGGCTCTCACTAGGAGCCAGTTTCCTTATCTGCAGTTTCCTATATTCAGGCAACTCAACTGTTGGCCCATTGTCTCAGGTGTTGAGAGTTCTGGGGCAGCGATATGATAGAGCCACAGGTGAGAGTTAGGTGGATCAGGTGGACCCTAAAGGGCTCAGCAGCCCTCACCTCAGAGGTACTAGTCTTTTGGGAACACACCCTACACCCCATATGGCACCATTCAGATGTGGAGCCATCAGTTACAGTATACGGTGAAGTTTTGAATGCTGTGGATGAGTTCGCTTATCTTGTGTACTTCCAAGGGATTGATAATGGGATTGACACTCGAAGAGCTCTGTGTTTGGAAGGCTCTGAAAGAAAGTGTGGGAGAGGAGGGCTATTAGGCTGACAATCAAACCGAAGGTCTGCAGAGCCTGGTACTGGCCTCGTTGTATGCCTGTGAAACCTGGACCAGCGCCGTGCCAGGAAACTGCACGCCTTCCATTGGAACTGTCTCAAAGACTCTGAAGATCACTGGGGAGGAGATATCGGACACTGAGGTCCTTTTTGGAACTGATCTGCGAAGCTCTCCAACTCACTGCTCCATTGGGCTGGCCACATGGTCTGCCAAAAAGATTTTTTAAGAAGAGCTCACCTATGGCAACCCTTTACAAGGTGGTCAAAAAAAGCGAGACAAGGACACTTGCAAGGTCTCTCTTAAAATCTTTAGAATTGATTGCATGACATGGGACTCACTGACACTCAGCAGAGAAGGTGCCATGCTCTGTTAGCAAAGAAGAACTGAATTATCTCAGAAGAACGGGAGAAGCGCGAAGTTAGAGAGTCCCCCAAATGCTCATAGGGACTATTTGTGTCCGACCTGTGGCAGAGCATCCCGAGCTTGTATTGGTCTGATACAGACACACTGAAACTCGAGTCTGACAAAGTGATGTCATTTTGGTTCTCTTTGAGGACAAAGGACAACAACCAACCAACCAAGAGAGAGCACTGATCCCAGAGGCTGACGGTTCAAATGTGACCTCAGACATTTACTAGCTCTGTGTGATCCTGGACAGGTCAGAGAAGCTCTCTAGATCTCACTTTCTTCATTTGTGATATGGGAATAATACTAGTACACAAGGTTGTTGGGGAGAAAGTACTTCACAAACTTTAAAATATCATAGAAATCTTAGCTAATGTTATTTTCCATGACCTTACCGACACATTATTCCCTTTGTAGCCATAGAATATACTTTATTCATAACTCTTCTTCCTCTGTAATTCTTGTCTATGTCCTTCCATTAAGACTTCCTTAGTCCACCTTACTGGCTGTGCACAGGCTCTTCTCTTAGTCTCCTGACCATCATGGACCCCTGTGCAACACTAGGCTTATCCATCTGAATCTCCCACTCATATTACATGATGGTTTTGCCTACCCGTCCTATCATATATGCCTTGGCAATATGTTTTTATATGCCACATCTAGAAAGTACATCATCACTGGTGACACGCTGCCACCACTTACATCAACTAGTTATGTCGAGAATATTATTATGAGTCACTTGAAATTTCAGTCTTTCTATGGACATACTATTTCATGATTTGTAGCCACTTCTATATTTTCATTTTTTTTCTCATTAGAATTTTATTTTTCCAATTGGGTTCCAATTTTTTCTCTCTCTCCTTCCCTTACCTCCCCAAGACAGCAAGCAAACTGATATAGGTTATACATGTACAATCATTTTAACTAGATTTCCATATTTGTCTTGTGAAAGAAAAATCAAAACAAAAAGGAAAAACCACGAGAAAGAAAATGCAAACAGCAACAAAAAAAAAGAAACTGAAAATAGTGTGCTTCAGTCATTCAGTCTCCATAATTCTCTCTGGATATGGATGGTATTTTCTATCCCAAGTCTGTTGAAATTGTCTTGGATCACTGAATTGCTAAGAAGAGCTAAGTCTGTCAGTTGATCAATCACACATAATCTTGTTCTTACTGAGTACAGTGTTCTCCTGGTTCTGTTCACTTCAGTCAGCATCAGTTCACATAAGTCTTTCCAAGCTTTTCTGAAATCAGCCTCCTCATCATTTCTTACAGAACAATAATATTTCATTACATTCGTATACCATAACTTATTCAGCCATTCCTCAACTGATGGGCATCCACTCAATTTCCAGTTCCTTGCTACTACAAAAAGGGCTGCTATAAATATTTTTGTACATGTGTTCTTTCTAGTCTTTTATGATTTCTTTGGGATACAGACTCAGTAATGGCACTGTTGGATCAAAAATATTTAGTTTTATTACCTTTTGCACATAGTTCCAAATTGCTCTCTAGAATGGTTGGATCAGTTTACAACTCCACCAACAATGCATTAGTGTCCCAGTTGTCCCACATCCCCTCAACATTTATCATTATCTTTTTCTGTCATCTTAACCATACTCCTACATTTTCAGCAGGAGAATAGGGATAAGGGATTGGGACTAGACCTGTTATTTTATTAGGAGTTTTTTGATTCAGGAATTCCATATACTTTCAACATAGGTCAGTATCTATTCTAAAACTTTAGGGAGCTGTTTAGAGGTAAGAAAAATACTTGTCTAGAATCACATAGCCAGGATATGTCAAAGATAAGAGATTTAGGAGCAATTTGCATTTGTACAATTTTCCAAATGCAATCCCAGCTATTTCTTCATCTGTAAACGAAAAGTGAATGGACATGATGATGTCTAAGATCTCTTCCTTGAAAGACTATAAAATCCTAACCCAAGACTCAGTCATTTTCAGACCAGAAGTCTATGTCCTGATTCTTCAGAAGAAATTTTTTATCTTTGCTGTGGCCTTTCAGATAAACCAACAAACCAGCGATAAGAGGAAAGGAAGGTAGAAGATAGTATGTATTAATCACATACACTATGCTAAGCACTTTACAGATATTTCTCATTTTATCCTCACAGCAACCCTAGAAGTTAACGCTGGCTGCTATTTTACAGTTGGGAAAACTTGAGGTTGAGAATGGTTAAGGGACAAGTGGGAAGCATCTGAGGCAACATTTGAACTCAGATTTTATCCCATCTCCCAGAGCCACATTCTGTGCCCTATGGTGCCAGCTAGCTGCCTCATGGAGGGAGAGCGTGGGATTAAACTCAACATCTCACATCCCACTGGAGTTCCACTGTAACCATTCTTCATGTTACCCTTGTACTTTCTCTAGATTATTCCCTTTTAAACAACTCAAACTGTCCCTGTTTGGCCTTAAAGATGCATCTGTTTTGGCAGCCTCCTACTCCCAAACTCAATGTGAAGGTAAGTTTAATCATTGTTTTGGTGCAATAGAATCATTGACCTGGGAGGCAGAGGATGAGGATAGGGAATCTAGACTCTGCTGCTCACTACTCCCTCTTGCAAATCTTTCTTTTTTTCTTCAATTGTATTTTATTTTTCCAAAAACATATAAAAATAGTTTTCAACATTAATTTCTGTAAGATTTTCACTTCCACATTTTTTTCTTCCTCCCTCCCTTACCTCTAGCAAGATAGCAAGCAATCTGGTATAGGTTAAATTTGTGCAATTCTTTTAAACTATTTCCATATTTGTAATGTTGTGAAAGAAAAATAAGAACAAAAGGCAAAAAAAAAAACTATGAGAAAGAAAAAGAAAAAAAGTGAAAAGAGTATGCTTTAACTCACATTCATTTTCCATAGTTCTCTCTCTGGATATAGATAACATTTTCTATCCCAAGTCCACTGGAATTGCCTTGCATCACTGCATTGCTGAGAAGAGCTAAGTCTATCATAACTGATCATCACATAATCTTGCATTACTGTGAGTAATGTTCTACTGGTTCTGCTCACTTCAGTCAGCATCAGTTTATATAAATCTTTCCAGGCTTTTCTGAAAGCAATTAAAACCATCTCTAGTCATATGAAAAGTTGCTCCAAATCACTATTGATCAGAGAAATGCAAATTAAGACAACTCTGAGGTACCACTACATACCTCTCAGATTGGCTAAGATGACAGGAAAAGATAATGACGAATGTTGGAGGGGATGTGGGAAAACTAGGACACTGATACATTGTTGGTGGAACTGTGAACGGATCCAACCATTCTGGAGAGCAATTTGGAGCTATGCTCAAAAAGTTATCACACTATGCATACCCTTTGACCCAGCAGAGTTTCTATTGGGTTTATATCCCAAAGAGATCTTAAAGAGGGACCCATATGTGCAAGAATGTTTGTGGCAGCCCTTTTTGTAGTGGCTAGAAACTGGAACCTGAAGGGATGCTCATCAATTGGAGAGTGGCTGAATAAATTATGGTATATGAATGTCATGGAATATTATTGTTCAGTAAGAAACGACCAGCAGGACGATTTCAGAGAGGCCTGGAGAGACTTGCATGAACTGATGCTGAGTGAAATCAGCAGAACCAGGAGATCATTATACACAGCAACAACAATACTATATGACGATCAATTCTGATGCACATGGCTCTCTTCAACAATAAATTGTTTCACATAACATTTTCATATTCTCTATTGAGGTTTGCTTGCATTGTATTTCCTTTATCGGATTATTCTTTCTTGTAGATATGATTTCTCCTGCACAAAATATGATGCCATAACTATACATATATTCGATTTCTTAAGTATTCTAACATAATTATCATGTAGCGGATATCCTGCCATCTAGGGGAGGGGTGGGAAGTTAGGGGGGAAAAATTTGTAACAGAAAGCTTTGTAAGGGTTAATGTTTAGGAATTACCCATACATATGTTTTGCAAATAAAAAGTATTAATAAAAATAAAAAAGTAAAAAAAAATAAAAAAAAAATAATTGTTTCAAACTAGTTCCAATTGTTCAGTGAAGAAAGCCATATACACCCAGAGAGAGGGATATGAAATGTGGACCACAACATAACATTTCCATGCTCTCTATTGATGTTTGCTTGCATTGTTTCCTTTTTCTGATTTTTCTTTCTTATAGATACGATTTTTCTTGCACAAAAATGATAAATGTGGAAATATGTATACATATATTCGTGTTGTCAAGTATTTCAACATAATTAATATGTAGTGGATTTCCTGCCATCTAGGGGAGGGGTGGGGACTGGGGGAAAAATCTGTAACAGAAAGCTTTGTAAGGGTTAATGTTGAAAAATTACCCATACATATGTTTTGTAAATAAAAAGATTTAATAAAAAGAAAAAAATCCCTAGGACTTTCCTAATAGGGATGAGCTGCCTTTAGCTCAATCCTTACAATCCTTTGGGGATACGAAGACCAGACTTATTTTTTGTTCCAAGTTTGGTTACCATTCTTAATACATTTATTTCTCCCAGAACTTTTACTTTGGTCTTTCTTACTGTTCTGAAGTCAATTTTCAATTTAGTCCAACTCTTTGTAGCTCTATTTGGGGTTTTCTGAGCAGAGACACTGAAGTGGTTTCCTATTTCCTTCTCCAGATCATTTTACAGATGAGGAAACTGAGGCAAACAGGAGGAAGTAACTTGCCCAGGGTCACCCATCTTGTATCAGAGGCCAGATTTGAACTCAGAAATAAGAGTTTTCCTGACTTCAGACCTGGCACTCTATTCAGCTGCCCCCTTTTTTTTGTCCTTGATCTTTACATTATTCTATAAAGGGAAAAGTCTAGCTTAGAGAAATAGTTATTCCCCAGTATTTTTAACTGAAACAAAAAAGGAGGTTTTTAACATATCCCCACAGAGATAATATACAAAAAGTCTGGAAAGGTAAATTGGAACCAGGTTATGAAGGATTTAAACTATCAAACAGAGGGGTTTATATTTTATCCTAAAGGTAAAAGAAAGCTCAGAGGAGTTTATTGAGCAGAAGAATGACCCAGTCAGCCCTTTGCCTGAGGAATTCCTCACTTTGGCAGCTGGGAGGAGGGATGGATTGGAGAGAGATTGGAGAAACTAGAGTGGAGAGACCCATTAAAAGACTGCTGCCATTGTTCTGGTGCAAGATCAAAGAGAGAGGGCCATATGAATAGAGGGAAGGGGGTGGATGTGAGATTTGTGGAGATAGACCTGACTAGACTTGGCAACTGATGGGTTATTTTGGGTGAGGGAGAATGAAATGGAGGATTCCAGGGTTGTCACCCTGGCTGTTTGGGAAAATGCTGGTACCCTTTTCTTCTGGAGATACCCATTTTCTTGGAATAAATTGGAATACATACACTTGAATAAGATGGGAAACTGAGGACTTCTCAGAGTAATGATTGTGAGAGATTGGCAGGGTTTTCGTTGGGGATCCTATTGCAGGAAGAGATAAATTGTGGCTTTTTAGAATATCAAAGGCAAACCAGAACCAGTCTGCTAGTTGTTGAAGGGTCTGGTTGATATCATCGGGCATTGAGTGGATGGGAAGTGCTTTGCTCTGAGATTGACAGGCCTGGGGGTGGATCTGCCTTTTCTTTCCCTATAATTCTGGGCTCAGGTGAGTAAGGAAGTGCACTCCTTCCTCTCCTGGCTGCGGCCCAGAGAAGAATGATTGTCCCAGGGAAATTCACGAAATTCAAACAAACCTTCTAATCTTCACTTTGAGAAATCTCTGAGTAATGATTTTGAATCAGGAATCGGATTTTTATCACACACACAGTGGAACAGTTTTATGTATTTGGAGCATTATAATGATTCTTTTCTTTACCATTTAAGTGGTAGGCTCATAGGAATTTGTATTCATCCAGACTGAAGAGATTTTTAAAGATTTTAACCTGACTGGTGAATCAGCACCTATTTTTAAACTTGGAAACTAAAGGATAAAAAGTGACTCATTGCTATGATTGGGGTGCTTTCTTCAACTGACAATCTTTCCATTTTTATAGATGTTTTGTTCCCCAAAATAACTTCCGTATCTATGAGATGGATTGAGAGAAAACTCAAGTCAGTGAAGAACACTTTCAAAGCTAATAATACCAATAACAATAATGAAGAATGGTGGTGACTTTAGTGGCCACAGGGAAGTGGTACCTTTGGGGAAGGGGAAAAAAAGATCATGAGTTCTGTTTGGGGACATCTTGAGTTTGAGAGGCCTATGGAATATCCAGTTTGAAATTTCTGAAGTGTTCGGGGCAAAGCCATTCTTAATTAAGAGCTTTTATGGTCTTTACTCTTTTCAGACATATTGTGGCAAGATTTGCATATGGAGAGGGCAGGGATTCACTGAGCATTTGGCAGAGGCACCTTGCCTTCTGAGAGGGGCTGTCTGTGGCTTCTCTAACTGGCACTTTGTGGTTGGAAGAGGGCAAGTCTAGGTACTAGAGCTGGATATGGAAATCTGGCTGTGATCTGTGTAGCACTAATAACTGAAGCCATGAGAGCTGGAGAGGAGAAAGGATCACAGACATAGAACTGGAAGGAATGTTGGAGATAGATTATTGAACTCAGCCCTCCTCCCATTTTAAAGATGAGGAAATTGAGGCTCAGAGTAATTAAGTTACTTGCCCTTGTTCCCACTGGCAGTAAGTATTTGAGACAGAATTTGAGTCCAAGTTTCCTGACTTTGGGTCTGGCAATCATCAAGAGAGGAAGAAATGACAGAGAGAGACAGATCTGGGGGGAGGGAAAGAACTCCCAAGAAGGGTCATTGGTGATATACTCACACAATTAAGGATTGGGGATATGGATGATAACGAGAAAAGCGGACTGAGAAGGAATAATCAAATTAGCAGGAAAACCAAGAAAAAAGTATTGTCATGAAATTCCGAAGAAGAAAGAACACTATAGCAGGACAGAGTGTCCAGCAGTGATAAAAGTTAATCAGAAAGAATGAGAACTAAGAAAAGACCATCAGATCCGGCAACTGAGAGTGGGGAGTACGGTATCATTTGAATAAAGAGTTCTGAAATAAATCAAACAGGGCAAAGCAATGAGGAAGAGGAAAAGAAGTCTGTGGGGGGGGGGTTGTTTGGAAAAGGGAGAAGGCAAATGAGATGATAGCTTGAGATAGAATGAAATGAAACTTTTTTTTACAGAGGGAGAAAACCTGAGAGTATGTTCTATAGACTATCATATCTGACTTTCTCTGTTATAAAATCTCTCTCAATTCTGATATTCTATGTTTTGGGTTCTAAGGATCTGATGATATTCTCTCTCCTATATTCCAAACATTCTAATGTTATATAATTCTCAGTCAGGAAGTTTACAAGCCTTTATTAAGCACTTATCATTTGCTACGCATTGTGCTAAGTGTTGAGGATTCAAAGAAAAGCAAAAACTTGGTTTCTGCCCTCAATAAGCTCACATTTTAATGGAGGACATAAAATACAAACAACTATTTTGCACATATATATATATATATAGAGAGAGAGAGAGAGAGAGACATACACACACATAGATACGCAAACATGCATATATATACATATACCTCCACACACATATTTTGTATTTGTATATGTATACACATATGCACGTATGCATATATATGCACTTATATACATATACATATATGCATAGATAATGTTATTATCTATCTATGTCTGTAGATATATATGTATATATGGTGTAGGTGGATGATAATCTCTGAAGGAAGGCATTGATTGGGTTGCAGAAAAGACTTGCAGAAAGTGAGATTTGTGCTCACTTGTGAAAGATGCTGGTGAAATCAGTGAGTGAAAATGAAGAGAGAAAATGTTCCAGGCTGGGGAGGGGGGCAGCCAATAAAAAGAATGGGAAGGACAGCAAGAAGCACACTCCATCTCTTTTCTGATAATAAAATAAAAAACATAGTGGATGATGGGTGATGTGAGTGAATTGGATTAAAGGGAGGCAGAATTGCACTGTCATCAGCCTCACTTTTAAAGAGTCATCAAAGACAGAAGCTAGGATGACTCATGGCCAAATTCACCAACAATCATCAGGCCCTTAGAATCCCTATTTTCTTCAAAACTCAACTCAGGCACTGCCTTCACATGGAGACCTCCCCAGATCCCAGTGCTTTTATCTCCAAAAATCATATTTGGTAGTTACTTATATTTGCATGCACTGTCTCTAACAAAAGAATGAATATAAGCTCATTTCAGGCAGGACTGATTGCATTTTGGTCTTTATTTCTCCCAGAGCTCAGAAGAGTGTCTAACACAGAAAGTGCTGATTAAATGCTTGGTGAAAAATGGGGAAGGGAAGAAATGGCAATAAGCATTTTTATAGTGTCTATTTATGTGCCAGGCTCTGTGCTAACTAAGCATTTTACAAATTTTCATTGGATCCATTGGGCAAATAGATGGATGAAGTCTTGGGGCCAACTGTGAGGTACCAAGAGTGAACACAAATTCTTGTTGACTAACTAATTCTCATCTCCCCAGGAAAAGGAACCATTACCAAGACAGAGAAGGAGCCTCGATTACTCCAGAACATCATGTCTCATGCACTTCAAAGCTGACTTTTTATTTTACAGGAGGTTTGGGAGCCTGGAGTCTGTGGTTGCTCAGGTGAGCTCTGAGAGGGCTCTGACAGGGATTCATCCATCTCTCTGATACCTTTTATTCTGTGAATTGGGAGATCTATCCCAAAGGGAGATGCAGGAAACTGATCCCAAGGAGATGAGAGCAGAGGGCCCCCATCCCCCCACTTCAGGTCTACATCAGCCTGATGTAATAGGAAAAGCAGAAGAGTGAAAATGAGGAGGACCAGAGATCCGGTGACCTTCACTGGTTTTGAACCCCACATCTGGTCCTTAATAGCTTTGAAGCCCTCAGTAAATTGTTTCACATCTGTCTGAGATCCAGTTTCCCCATTTGAAGAAAAGCTACATCACTATTTGCAGTCTAACCTCACAGGGCTATTATAAGGGTAGCTCCTTAGCACTGCAGGGACATGAGCTTGTGGTCTATCAGCCGGACTGCTTCTGTTGTGCAAGGACCAGCCTGGCCATATCTGAGTGGGGTGGGGTTGTGTCATTGTTTTTTGGCCACTGAAATGTATGAAGACCACTGGGGCTCTTATTCCCTTCTTTTTTCACTGCTCAAATACCTTTATTATATATTTCTTTTTATTATTTGGACATTGATAGCTCTGCAAAATACTTTTCCCACCCAATCCTTTTTCACAACTCGGCTATAAAGAAACAAAATGTTTTTATATCAACTTAAATCTAACACAAAGTTAAAATTCAAAGATGAATTTTCCCCTTCAGAACATATTAGTTATTTTAAAGCAATGCAACATACTTAATGGCATTTCTTTTGTAGATTATCTTTTCAGACTCCATTTTACAAGAGGGATGGGGAAATCAGATCAAGGACTTAAAAAATTCTCTATTTTCATGAGGGAAAGATAATTCTAAGTACCCTTTTGCTACCTGATTCCCTTTTTGAGAGGCAGTGGGATGTAGAGGCTAAAGAGGTAGCCTCAGAGCCTGGGTTTGAGTTTCTTCTCTGATTTATATTGAGCTGTGTAACCCTGAGCAAATCCTATAATCTCTTGGTGATCTAGGCAACCCTCTAATGTCATAAACTGCTGAGAAAATGCCTACCAGCAATAGTAGAGGACTTTTCCTCATCCCAATATCATGGATATAATAGCTGCAGTCCTGAACCCTACTTTCCAACTCCTGTATAACTAGCATCATTGCTCCTGGGAATGCAAATTTATTTTTAGATCCATAGCCAACTCTGCTGAGCTCCAGAGAAAGGACGAATATTTAGTAAGAATTCTTCTAGTTCATCCAGGCATTTATAGCTTAAAAAGCAGTTTTACTTATATTAATTCATCTGATCCTTAGAATAAGCTGCAATCTCAAGGGACTTGGAAAGAGGTTTGTAGGTTTTGTTCAGTTGATCCTTTGATAAACATTTATTTAACTCTAGTGCAAAGAGAGTTGAATTTGGAATCAGAGAATCCAGCTTCAAATCTCAGTTGTGCTATTTATTACCTGCGTGACATTGGGTAAGTCACTTATCCCCTCTGCACCTCAATTTCCTTATCTGTAAAATTAGGGGATTGGACTAGATTGGGGCTTCTTAAACTTTTTCCACTCACAACCCCTTTTTGCCAAGAAATTTTTATGTGATCCTGGGTATATAGGTATATAAAATAGGTATACTAGTTGAACATTTACTGATAATAAATCATAATTTCATGATTTACATAGGGGGTTGCAAATTACAATTTAAGAAGCTGGGGACTAAGGGACCTTGGAGGTTCCTTCTACCTCCAACTCTGCTTTCTTGTGATTTTCTCCAGACAAGCAGTTTAGGGAAGCAGTAGCCCAGAAATTGCCCAGACTTCCTGATGTGGGAGTGCTAAGTTGGAGAAGTAATGTGAAATAAGAAAAATAAGGGGCAGTTAGGTTGGACAGTGGATAGAGCACCAGCCCTGAAGTCAGGAAGACCTGAATTCAAATCTGACCTCAGACACTCAATACTTCGTTGTGTGACCATGGGCAAGTCACTTAACCCCAATTGCCCCAGCGGAAGGAAGGAAGGAAGGAAGGAAGGAAGGAAGGAAGGAAGGAAGGAAGGAAGGAAGGAAGGAAGGAAGGAAAATAACCCTACACTGGGAATAAAGAGACTTGAATTCTAGTTCCAGTTCAGACACTAGCTTTGTGTGACCTTGGCAAGTCATTAGCTTTCTCTGAGCCTCATTTTTCTTCCTCTGTGATATTAAAGAGTTGGAGTATCTGATGCCTCAGATCATTTCCAGATCTAATATTCTCTTTGGCTTCCCAGGATCTTTTGGGTCTTTGTTCTATGTTCTCTAAAGTCCCTTTCAGCCTGGACATGCTAGGTTATTACAAGGTCACTCCCAGCTCTGTCATTCTGTATTCTAACCTTTCATCTCTGATATTTTATGAACTTATTTCATCAAATCCTTTAATGACATAATGAGAGGTAGAAAGCATCAGGGTTGATTGAATTTCCTTAAAACAGCTGGAAGGATGAGCTACTTTTTGAGTTTTTCCATATGTTTCTCGTGGAGATGATTTAATGTTACTAATTTTTCCCCTTGGCAGATTGCCAGCTATGTAAAAGCTGTGAATACCATTTATGAAAAAGCTGATTTTGGAGGCATCAAATACATAGACTTCAAAATTAAAACCTTGCATGTAAGTAGTACAAGCTTGTTTCCATGGAAGAAACAGACTTTCCTTCCCACCTCCATCCCAAACCTGTTCCTGGTTCCTAGATCTTCTCTCCACCACCATAATTCATCAGCCTTTCTTTGAAATACTCTCCATCATCTGGATGTTTCTGTCCAGATTCTTGTTGCATCTCCTGGCTACAGACCATCCTTTCTTAATGAGTTCAATACCAAATTCAGGGGAGTCCTCTTCTTTATCCCACTCTCCAGTTTTATCTTTGTGACTTCAATATGCATAAGGATGTCCCTTTCAACACCCTGCCTTCAGAGTTTATCAGTCTCCTTAATTCATGACAAACTCAGAAACACCTCTAAGCAGAACACTACCCAAAACTGTTTCACTTTTTTATCTTAACCTTTAAAATTTCTATTTTTAATCATAATTTTTGGTCCTTTCACCCTTATAATGAACCCACTCCTTCTAAATTCAATCCCCATATTCAATACAATTTTTAATCTATTTCCCTATTCTCTCAGACCATTATCCTCATTCTTATGTCAGTTGCTGCCCTTCAAAGTCTTTGAAGATAAAATAAAACATAGGTGAGGGCTGCATGAGTGGAGGGAATTTCAATCATGGGAAGGCTGCAGAAATATAGTGGTGAAGATAGTTCCCAAGGTGAGAAGTTTAATGGGATCTGGTAGAAAAAAGAACAGAGTCCAGAGTGGTGCACAGAGGAGAATGAAGCAAATGGATCAAATGTAGGGTCTTCTTAAGGACTGGCAGACCAGTGCATGTTTGTAGGCAATGGAGAAGGACTTCGTAAACATGGAACTGATCATGTCTACTCCCAGAGGAGATGTGAAAAGAGATTCAGAATACAAATAATAGAGTTTGTCTTGGTCAAAAATAGCTATATGTACATAAAAAGGCCAGGCTACTTCCTCATTAAAGGTGAAATCAAAGGTGTGTACCAAGGGAAATAATGAGGAATTTTGAGGTTTAGAATGAGGAAGATGAGAGATCTCCTGATAGATGTCTTTGATTTGCTTAGAAAAGTAGGGAGTTAGGATGTTTGTTGAGAAGCCATGGTCTAAGTGCTCCTCCGCTCCTCTGTCATCTTCCAGGTTACTGTCTTTCCTTCTGCCGTCCTATTTAGTGATCTTCATGCCACTCCCATCCTCATCCTCGGTGGCTTTGGTTTTCATGTTGATGACACTTCAGCACTCAGTTCCATCCCCTGAACTGCCCCTGCTGTGGGCCAAGGCTGAGATCCGATTGTGGTCCTCTACGATGCTCTTTTCTTAGCCAGTTGTGTCAAAAAATCGTGCTATTGATTACAACAAGATTTGAAGAACTGTTAGCCAATCAGCACGCATTTATTAAGTGGCCACTGTGTGTGAAGCACTGTACTACATGCTGAATATACAAAGAAAAGCAAAAACATGCCCTCTCAGGGAGCTCACATTACAATGGGGGAGGCAAAATTCAAACAACTATGTACATGTAACACACACATACACACACACACACACACACACACACACACACACACACTCGAGAGCTGGTATGTTTTATTCAAGAGGAAATGTGAGGGAAGGGAGAAAAGGGGAAGTTTGTAGACAAGCCAGACCAGCTGGAGAAATAGGCAATCTGAGGAAGTGGCAGGAAGCATCATAGGCCAGGCAAGTCAAACCATCCATCACCTTGATTGCCATCTCTGAAACAGATGGAGACTGTCCCAGGCCCTGAACCCAAGAGCCTCAGGCATAACAGTGCTTCCAGCACCATGCCCTCAGCTATCACCCTGGGAACAACCCCTGTGGAAATGCATAGGGCAGCTGGCTGCAGGTGCGATAGCTACAGGTACTGAAGACCCAGAAAAGAAAGTTCTTGTCATTAAAGTACTTGACATTGTCAAATGATTCAGTGACTATCCACCAGGCACTGAACTCAGAATCAGTAAATAGGAACTGCTTAGCCTCAAACCATCTCATCCATTTGGGATGGTTTGCTGGTGATTAGAACCACAGGCACCATCAGCCCTTTGTTCACACAGTGGAGAAGGGAATCACCAATAGCCCTTCTTTGTGCTTAGGTTGTCCAGGAAGATGACCCCACCAGCTCCATGTACTCGCCCTTCATTGGTCCAGAGAAGCTCCTGATGTTGCATGCTCAGTCCAACTGGGATAGCTATTGCTTATCTTACCTCTTAACAGACAGAGACTACAGTGGAATCCTTGGAATTGCCTTTAATGGGCAAGCTGGTGAGCTGAGCTCTGGGACTCTGGGAAATGGGGATGGGAAGGAGACTGGCTTGTATAGAAGAGAATGATATATAAAGGGGAAGTGGTAGATAAAGTTAAAAGCACAGACGGAACAGATTGTAGTGGGATGTGGGTAGTTTAATGGAAAGAACATTGGATCTGGAGTTAGATGATGAAATCAATCTTGCTGCTCACTGCCCAGGTGGCTGGTCCTGATAGGTCACTTCCCAATTATGGACCTTGTTTCTCCCATCTAAAAAACAAGGGGATTTCCAACACTTAATTCTGTAAAACTTGAATGGTTAGCCCTTGATGTGACAAGTAAAACAGAGCCACTGAAGATTTCTGAGCAGTGGATTAAAAAGATTGGAGCTGGTCTTTAGAAAGATAAATTTGGCTGCTTACATAGCAAACTAAAAGGCAGAGGGCTTAGGTAGGAGGCAATTTCAAAATAGTGGTATAATCAGAAGGCCTGGATTCAAGTCACAGCTTTATGGGGTTGTCAGCAAATCAATTCATCTCTATGAACCTTTGTGACATAGAAGGACACTTCTTATTCAAATACTCAGCAAATTTTAGGTTATTATAATAATTAAAATAAGAAGTGATAAAGGCTTATGTTGGGCCAAAAGTCATATGGAAAATGGGATCAGCAGAGTGAGATCCTGACCTGGGTGTGGAAAGAAAAAGGAGACAGAGCATTCTGAAACTTTAAACCTGGAGGATGATAGTGAGTTTCCAGATTCCCTATAGATTTCTCCTGGGAGCCACAGGGGAAGAATCTCATCCTTTTTCTGCTTTGTTCTAGGGGACCTAGGTGGCATTTGCTCAAAGCACAGAATGTTTCAAGGTTCACAAAGGTCTTTGAACACAGGACTGATCACGATTCAGAAATATGGCCATTACCTCCCACCCCGCATTATCCACATCACACTGGCCCATGAACTGGGCCACAGCTTAGGGGCGCACGTGAGTAGACTTTCATCCCAGTCTCCAAGATCAGTCCTAGGTAGGTCTCTGGCCTCCCTTTCCCTGAAGAGGTTCTCAGTGAGCAAAAAATAACAAAAATTATGCAATCTTTCTTTAGATTAGAACCCAGTTTCTGGACTAAGCCAAAAGGTCCAGGCTCTAATCCCATCTCTGACAAAGCTTGGCCAAATCACTCCCCTCAATTGGATCTCATTTTCCCCACCTGTGAGATGAAAGAGTCAAATCCAATTGATTATTCCTAAATTCACTTAAAGCTCTAAAATTCTAGGATTCTTAGATTTCCCCAGCATAACTTTCACTATGGAGAGATACAAGTCAGTGGTTTGCTTGTGTCAGCTCTAAACATCATCCATCCCCTTCTCTCCACAGTGTCAAGGCTAGTTTAATAAGAATAATAGTCAATATTCATATAGTGCTTACTGTGTGCCAGACACTGTACTGAGCACTTTATAAATATCATCTCACTTGAGTCTCAAAGAAACCCTGGGAGGTAGACACTGTTATTATCCTTATTTTACGGATGGGTAAATTGAAGTAAATAGAGCTTCAGTGACTTGCCTAAGATCCCTAAGTCTGAGACTAGATTTGAATTCAGGGCTTCAAGATTTCAGGCCTGGCACTGTATCCATCTAATTGCCTCAGTTCAAGAGAGATCTGGTCCCAGGAAAGCTAGTTTTAAATCTTGCCTCTGACACTTTCTAGCTATTTGACCATAGACAAGACATTTAGTTTCTCTGTGCCTCAGTTTCCTTATCTGTAGCATAGGAGTGCCGACCTCACATAGTAGTTATGAGCTTCTTGTTTTGTTTTTGTTCTTGGTCCTTCATTGTTGAAGACCACCATGACATCAGGGAGGGGGTGCCCTGACAGGCAAGTAGATTGGATTTAAGTGTGGGGGGGTGCTGTGCAAGGTCACCTGCCTCACTTTCCCTCCAGAGCCATCTGGGTTCAGTGGCCAGATGTAGATCAGGACCACTGGGGATAGCCCACTGTTATAAGCTACAAAGGAGGAAATGTACACAAAACATTTTGAAAAAATTGAACTGCTTTATAGGTATTAACTTTTATTCTCAGCTGCAGCCTTGCTATGATTTAAGTTCTCATTTGGACTATTGCAATAGCATCCTAACTGGTCTCTATGCTTTCCTCCAGTAGGTTCCATAGTTGCCCAATTAATATTCTGAAGGTCTGACCATGTTATTTCACTGCTCAAGAATCTTGAGTGGGTCCCTGTTGCCTCTAAGAAAGCACAAACTCATCACCCTAGCATTTAATTGCTCCCCTGGTCCCCCATTATTTGGATATGTCCTTTCCCCATCCTTCTTTCATGGTATTCTTTTTCATGTATTCTCCATTCTGTAGCATCTCACTAGCCACTCCCTAAACTTGATATTCCATCTTTTGTGTCCATGCACTCACACAGACTGATCTCCCTGTCTGGCAGCCAAAGTGGGATTTGAAGCTAGGTTCTCTGATTCCAAAAGTAGTCCTGTGGGCTGTAACTAGGTTCTCTAGGATCAAGGTCTTTAAGCAAAGGTTGGATGTTGATTTACCAGGGAGATTGTCGAGGAGATTCTGGCTAGGTGCACTGGATAGTGCTGGACTTGGGCTCAGGACAATACAATCCCTATCCCCATCACAGACACCTCCCAGCTCTGTGACTCTGGGCTTAACCTTACTACTTAATCTCTCTCAGTCTGTTTCCTCATCTGTAAAATAGGGATAATAATAGTCCCTAATTACCAGGGTTATTGAGAAGATGAGATAATATTTATGAAGCACTTTGCAGTGAGGTGGCATAGTACACAAAGTGCTAGGCCCAAAGTCAGGTAGACTCATCTTCCTGAGTTCAAATCTGGCTTCAGACACTTGGTAGCTATGTGATTCTGGGCAAGTCACTTAACTGTATGTGCCTCAGTTTCCTCATCTGTAAAATGAGCTAGAGAAGAAAATGGCAAACTATTCCAGTATCTTTGCCAAGAAAACTCCAAATGGGGTTTCAAAGAGTGAGGTTTTAGAATTCAATGATGAACTGAGAGAAGGGAGAAAGGAGAGATCAGCATCAAGCATTTACTCATTCCAGTGTGGAATGGAAAACTCCAGAGAGGAGGTAGGATTTCAAAGGGGGCTTGAAGCAATGAGCAAGTAATTGCAGGCAATTTGGGGTTCAAATAGGGTATTTGTGTAAGACCTTCCACATTGGAGACTGGAGTATTTTTAGATTACAGAGATGAATGGGGAGGGCACTGCAGGGAATGACTTATGAAACCTATTATCATGGCTCCCTTTTTCATTCAAAGTACCTTTCTCAAAGGGAGCAATCCTACGGGGTGACAAGGGCAAGGACTGACCCCATTGTACAAATGAGGAAATAGGCTTAGAAATTGGATCTTTTCTTCTCTGTGGTAAAAGATGAAAAGGGAACTCTCAGCAGGTGACCCCGTTGGCAAGGGACCGTGTTGAGGATTAGGAGGATGAGGGAAGATGTTATTCTGAACTAACTGTGGACATGTGTGCCCCCCTTTTTCAGCATGATGAGAGCCAGCAGTGTGCCCACTTCAGCCTGGATACCACCCACGGGAACTTCCTAATGTTTGCCCATGCCACTGATGGTGATCAGCCCAACAATGACAGGTTCTCCCCATGTAGCACAGCCTTCATTGGGAAGACGCTCCGAGGCAAGAAGGATCAGTGTTTTGTGGGTGAGCGGGGAAGCTGGACCGGACTATCTTCTGTGAGTGGAGTCAGGGATTCAGGGCAGCGCCTTGTGGGATCAGGAGGACAGCAGATGCAGATGCCAGCTCCCAGGGGACACCCATCTCTCAGCCTGACGCCACTTATAGATTCCTCCAGACTGGTGGTCTTTAAGCTGGTCTTTCCACTGAGCTTATCAATAGCCAAGAAGCCAAGAGCACCAGGGAAGATTCCAAGATCAGGAAAGTCCTATCTAAAAACAGTCTGAGCCTTTCTGTCCTCTGCCTTGCTTCCCAATAGCAGTTCCCAAAGGACCCCTGCACCCATACTAGTCAGTCTCTAAGACCCCAAGTGGATCTCGGTTCAAGGTCAGTTCTAAATCTTGTGAAATGAACTTAATTATTAGATATAACAATAGCTACAGATAACATTTATGTAGCACTCACCATGTGCCAGGCACTGTGCTAAAGGCTCGACAATTATTATCTCATTTTATTCTCAAAACCACCCTGGGAGGTTGGTCCTATTATTATTATTCCCATTTTATGTATGAGGAAACTGAGGCAAGTAGAAGTTCAGTGACTTGCCCAGGATCACATGGCTAACGTGCCAAAAGTTGGATTTGAATTCAGGTCCTCCTGTCCCCTAGCTCCTGTGTCACCTAGCTGTCCTATGGCAGGTATGGCCAAAATCGCAGTCTCTGTGCCCTCGTCCCACTCCACCCCTTCCAGCCTGCATCTGCTCTGTTCTTAGAAACTGACCGGCCCATCTGTGGGAACCACGTTCTGGACCCCGGAGAGGAGTGTGATGTGGGAAGCAGCACCACAGACCCCTGTTGCTATGGTGCCAGTGAGAGGGAAGGGCTCCGCTGCCAGCTGAAGGCCGGGGTGCAGTGCAGGTAGGAGCCTAGGGCACCATGGGCACACTGCTCTCAGCTGCCAACTCTGCACCCACCATCCATCCCAGAACCCAGACGAGGAGTCCAGAATTGGGTTCCGATCCCCTGGGCTGCCATTCCCACCTCTAGGCTTCAGTTTTAGCTTGAGTAAAATGAGGGGGTTGGAGTTGTTATTTTAGGACCGTGCTCCACAGTTTAGACGTAAATCTGCCAGAAACAATTTTATTTAATAATAATTATAATAACTGTTGTTCCATTGCACCCAACTCTTCATGACCTATATGGGTCTATTTTCTTGGCAAAAAGATCCTGGAGTATTTTGTGTTTCCTTCTCCAGCTACTTTTACAGATGAGAAAATAAGACAGAGAGGGTTAAGTCATTGGCCCAGCATCACACAGCTACTAATGTCTGAGGAGAGTTGAGCTCATGAAGATGAGTCTTCCTGACTCCAGGCCTAGCACTCTATCCATTGCACCCCCAGCCACAAATAATAATGATAATAATAAAAGCTAATGTTTATATAGCACTTACTATGTGCTGAGTACTGTGCTAAGCATTTCACAAATATTAATGTTTTCTAATATCCAAGCATTTCTGGGCCTGAGAGAGGAATGTCCAAAGTGACCTCGTCTTCCCATGCCTTGGACATGATTCTACCCCAAGCTAATTTGAGTTAACATGTATAAGAATCATAAACAAGGAAAAGATCATAATATGTGAAAATAAGATTTTGAGGCTAACTTCCCATGATAGTCACTATGCAGTTCCTTCTTGGACCACTCCCCTCAAAGATTTAATGGAGTCCTTCTTCTGTTCAATATGGTGGATCTCTTTTGAAAGACAGAAGAATGGAATCTTCTCTTGGATCACTCAATGGCCACCCATTCCAGAGATGAGGAAAGCAAGGACCAAAAGCAGACCAGTGGTCCTCTTGGCTCCAATGCAATATACTCCCATAACACATTTTCTTAGGAAAGATCTGTCTTCCACCTATCATGCAATTTTCCAAGGAGAGTAAGTTCAGAAAGAGCTTTTAGACTAGAAAAAATATAATTTCTTAATATTTTCAGTTATACTAAAAAGATTTTAAATATACTTCTCATGGACTAGATGATCTCACAAAATAAGAGCCACCAGAGGTAGTAGACATCTTGGAGTTAATGTAGCCCAATCCCCTGAATTCATAGTCAAGAGCTGGAATTAAGAGTCCAAGACTTGAGTTCCAAACCTCTCTCTGATAGTTAATCTCTCTAAGCCTCAATTTCCTCATTTTAAAAGAGATAGTAACCCCTGTGCTACTTCTTGGATAGGATTTTGGCAAAGAAAATGTTTTGTAAGCCTCAATGTGCTATAGAAATATGAATAAAAAGAATCATCCTCATTATAGCTTGCCCAAAGCCCTTTCATAAGAAAGGACAGGGCCAGGACTAGAGTAGCCTATTCTCAGTCTCAATCTAGAGCTTCCTCTTAGTCCTGATATACAGATGAGTCTGAAAGTCATCCCACCTCCACACCCTCCTTTCCTTTGTCACGTGAAGGGAAGGATGCCCACCTATGAGGACTTTAAAGGTCTCCTAGCACATCAGCCTTAATGTTCCAGAACAGAAACCCAAGGTCCAGAGATCTACTCCATCTCACCTAGCTGGCAAGTCCCAGAGTTGGGACAGTCAACCATTTTCACTCCCAAACGCTATGCTTTTTATCCATTATAACCATGCTTATCAGGTTCTTTTCTTTTTTTTAATTTTTTTCTGGTTATATATGTACACTAATTTTTAAAATACACATTTCTTTAAGAATCATGTTGGAAGAGAAAAATCACAACAAAAGGGAAAACCATGAGAGGAAAAAAAACCAGAAGAAAAAAGAAAAAAAGTGAACATAGGATGTATCTATTTACATTCAGTCTCCATAGTTCTCTCTATGGATACAACTGGCATATTTTATCCAAAGTTTATTGGGATTCCCTTGGATTACTGAACCATTGGGAAGAACCAAGTTTTTCACAGTTGATCATTGCACAAACTTGTAGCTACTGTGCACAATGTATTCCTGATTCTGTTTGTTTCACTCAGCATCAGTTTGTGTAAATCTTTCCAGATCTTCCTAAAATCAGCCTACTCATAATTTTTATTTATTTATTTTTCTTTTCTTGTGTCAATAGAGGTAATGTGACTTACCCAGGGTCATGTAGCTAAGTGTCTGGGGACAGATTTTAATTCAGGTCCTCCTGCCTCCAGAGCCAGTGTTCTATTCACTGCACCATCTAGCTACCCATTACCAACCTTTTCATGACCCCTTTTTAACATTAAACAGTGTCATGAATCACTTCTCTACACTGTCCTTTCATTATCTATTGATGGAAAAAAATACTTGTCAACATAAAAACTAAAAATAATTTTAAATGAATTTGTATTTTCTTAAGCACATCATCTACATATATTTGAGAAACAGATATATATATATATATGAAACTATATGCATATATGGTTTCAATGACTAAATCAAGTAAAGATTAAAAGATTTGGGTTCAAATATGACCTCTGATGGGCCAGCTAGGTGGTAGAATGGATAGAATGCTGGTCCTGAAGTCAGACAGATTCATCTTCCTCAGTTCAAATCTGGCCTCAGATACTTACTAGTTGTGTGACCCTGGGCAAGTCACCTAACCCTATTTGCCTCAGTTTCCTCATCTGTAGAATGAGCTGGAGCAGGAAATGGCAGACCACTCTAGGATCTTTGCCAAGAGAACCCCAAAGTGGGTCACAAAGAATTGGGCACCAGTGAAACGACTGAGCCACCTACTGTGACGCTCTGACACATACTGTGTGACTCTACACAAATCAAGCTAAACCCTCAGTGCTCTGAGTAATTTACTAGCATGTCCAGTCTAATTAATTGTCTGCTACCTTCCCTAGCTGTCCTAGTGCTGGAGATACAAAGACAAAAGGTTTTTCCCCTGAGGATTTACATGCTACTGGGGAGAAACTGTGAGACGTATAATTTATTCAGTTTATAGAAGATATATTTATTAAATAAAATTCAAAATGACAATGTTTTGTGCTTCCTGGCCTCCTTGCACTGGCTCCCAGACTCCACTGGCTCTGTGACTGTGGGTAAGGCCAATTGACAGGTAAGATAAAGTGGAAGATCCCTTCACCTTCTCAGGGAAAGCAAGATCCCTGCCTCACTCCATCTGGAGCTCATAAAGAGAAGTAGCCAAAATCCCAGACCCAAGTGTAAGAAAACCCTGACCCTCACTCCCTGAATGACTGGGGGCAACATTCTCTGAACTTCCTCATGTATATATAAAAGGAGTGAGATTTGAGCTGGACCCTGAAGGAGAGATGGGATTGAGTGACAGAGGAGCAAACAGGAGCCCATTACAGACAAGTGCAATAAATCCTAATGTCTGGATTGAGAGTCCACAGTCGGTAGATTGAGGAAATAGTTCTGTCCTCAAAACCCTTCTCAAAGCAGTTGGAGGGTGCCATAGTAAAGAGAACTGACTTAGAAAACTTATCAAGGAAAGTTAATTTTAAAAAATCAATGGACTATTAATATTAAAGCATTTATGGGAAGACAAACAAATTAGTGCATTGCTGGTAGAACTGTGAATCTGTACAGCCATTTTGGAAAGCAATTTAGAATTAAGCAAATAAAGTGACCAAAATGTCTATACCCATTTGATCCAGAGATTCTCTTACTAGGCTTAAATGAGGCCACTGAAAAGTAGAAATTCCCTATCTTCACTAAAATATACACAGCAACATTTTTTATGATAGCAAAGAATTGCAACTAAAATGCTGGTTGAAAAAATTAATGATTTTTAGCAAAGTAGCAGAATATAAAATAAACCCACATAAATCATCAGCATTTCTGTACATCACCAACAAAAGAAGATATGTAAGAAATACCCCACTTAAAATAATCATAGATAGCATAAAATACCTGGGGGTACAACTATCAAGACAAACCCAAGAACTACATTAACATAATTACAAAACACTGTTTATATAAAAATTCCAGATTAAATAATTTGTGAAATAATAATTTCATGGTAATATAATATAAATGACAACTATACTTAAACTAATCTACTTATTTAATGCCATTTCAATTAATTACCAAAAAATTATCTTATCAGGTTAAAAAAAAATAAGAACAAAATTCATTTGGAAGAATAAGAAGGTCAAGAATGTCAAAGGAATTAATGAAAAAAAAACATATTAAGGAAGGTGGCTTAGCAGTACCAGATCTTAAATTACTATAAGGTAGTAATTATCAAAACTCTCTGATACTGGCTAAGAAATAGAAAGATTGATGAAGCAGAGTTGACATTCAACACACAGTAGTAAATTATTATAATTACCTTGTGCTTGATGAATGTAAAGATTCAAGCTTGTGGGATATGAATTCACTAGTAAAATTTTTGGTAAAAATTGCTGGAAAAACTAGGAAGCAGTCTAGCAGAAATTATACCATTTTCCAAGATAAGGTCCAAAATGGATACATGATCTATAAAGGGAGATATCACAAGCAAATCAGAAGAACATGAAACATATTACCTGTCAGACTTATGAATAGGAGAAGAATTTGTGAATAAATAAGAGATAGAGAAAATTTTGATAAGTGCATAATTTTGATTACATTCAATTTAAAAAGTTTTATATAAACAGAACTAATAGAACCAAGATTAGAAGGAGAACAGAAAATTGGGGGAGAGGAATTTATAGAGTTTCTCAGATAAAGGTCTTATATCAAATATATCTTTGTCAAATTCAAAAGAAAATGAGTTATTCCCCAATTGATAAATGGTCCAAGGATATGAGCAGACAGTTTTTCTATGAAGAAGTCAAAGCTATCTATAGTCATATTTTAAAAACACTCTAAATCATTATTGATTAGAATAATGCAAATTAAAACAATATTGAGATATCATCTTCCCCCATCAGATTGGCTAAAATGATAGAAAGAAAATGACAAATGTTGAAAGGAATGTGGGAAAATTGAGGAATTAATATGCTCTTAGTGAACCATTTTGAAGAACAATTTGGAATTATGCCCCCAAAGTTATAAAACTGAATATCTTTGACTAGAAATACTACTATTAGGTCTTTTTTCCAATGTGATCAGAGAAAAAGGAAAAAAATCTGAATGATTTAAAATATTTATGCAGCTTTTATGCCATAAATTAAGTTTGTGGTGGCAAAGAACTGGAAATTGAGGGATGCCTATCAATTAAGGGATGGATAAACAAGTCCTGGTATGTGATTGTGATGGAATATTACTGTTCTGTAACAAATAATGAGGTGGTTGATTTTCAAAAAATATGATAAAATTTGCATGAAATAATGAAGAGTGAAATGAACAAAATCAAGTTTATAATAACAGCAATGTTGCTTGAAGAATTAACTATGGATGACTAAATTATTCTGAGTATTATGAATATTCAAATCAACTATAAAAATCTATGAAGGAAGTTGCTAGAATCTACCTTCAGACAAAGAACTGATAAACAGAAGTATTCATAGTATTTTTTACATATATATATATACACATATACACACATATATACATATATATGTATCTATGCCAAAAGATGCCTTTTCTAGTGTGAGGTGGAAAAGGAGGGAGGTAGACAGTTCAGACCTTAAAATGTAACAAAAATAGATAAATAAAATTGTTTGTAAAAGATAGCAAAGAATTAGAGACAAAGTTGGGTACCCAACTATTTGTACATGGCTAAATAAATTGTGGTACATGAAATAATGAAATGTTATTGTATTCCTAGCCGTTCGGGGCCTCCAATTCTAGGGCTGGCTTTAGCAGGGCTTATATCTGGGCCGTGGGTAACAAAGTGATATATTTTATCTTTCAGTCCCAGCCAAGGCCCCTGCTGTAGCCCAGATTGCAAATATTTCTCAATGGGAAAGCTGTGCCAAGCTGAGACAGAGTGCCTGTTGGAGAGCTCCTGCCTGGGAAACACTGCCTACTGCCCTGTCCCAATACCCAAGGCCAACTTTACTCCATGTCTCAAAGGAGCTCAGATCTGCCTTGATGGGGTGAGTCTGGTCTCAACTCTAGTGAGAGACTTCTAAGTGGTCTTTCTCTCTTTATTTTCTTCTTATTTATGCTTATCGTATCTACCAAAATAACTTTTAATGTCTAATTCTATCTTTATTTTGCTCAACAATCTGAAATGGCTCCCTATTATCTGAATGACAAAATATAAACTTTTCTACCTGAAGGAAGGAAACAAGCATCTATTTAGCACCTACTGTGTGCCAGCCACTTTACAAATAATATTTCATCTGATCATTACAACATCTCTTGGAGGGAAGGGCTATTTATATTTCCAATTCACAGATGAGGAAACTGAGTCAAATCTGTGAATTGACTTACTCATCATCACACAGGTCTAGCTCTCTAACTGCCTGAGGTTAATGCCCTCCACAGGTGGCAGCCATCTACTGTTCTACCTTTGTCTCACCTTCTTCCTCCAACTGCATTGCAACTACTCTATGACTTAGTTGTTTTGTCTTCCTGCTTTACACAGACCTTACTCTTCACTTCACGCCCCCCTCCACCCATTGCTGCCTTTTGGTGGCAGAGGGGCTTGCCTTGCTCAATGACACCATGAGCCATGCTGTATAAGGTTACCCAAGATGGACAGATCATAGTGGAGAGTTCTGACGAAAGGTGATCTGCTGGAAAAGGAGATTATAGGAAGTTCTACAACATCTAGAAATAATGCTAAAAAAAAGATATTATATTCATCATAGGAGATTCGAATGCTAAGGTAGGAAATCCAAAGATAACTGAAATTGTTATTCCAAGGTTAGCCTTGGAGTACAAAATGAAGCAGAGCAGAGACTAAGAATTTTGTCAAGATAACTCTCTGGCCATTGCAGATGTTCTTTTTCAACAACTCAGAGGGTGACTCGTGGGCATCATCAGATAGTCAATATTGAAATCAGCCTAATACTTTGGAGCATTTGGAGCCTAAAACTAATCGGAGAAGCTCTCTACAGTTAGTTAAAAGAAGGCCTGGAGCCGAGTGTGGCTCATATCATGAGATCCTTATTGCAAAATTCAGACTTAAATTGAGGAAAGTAGGGAAAACCATCAACTATATTGTGGTTGAGTCATTTCAGTCCTGTCTGATTCTTTATGACCCCATTTGGGGTTTTCTTGGTAAAGATACTGGAGTGTTTTGCCATTTTTCTCCAGCTCATTTAACAGATGAGGAAATAAGGCAAACCAGGTTAAGTGACATGCCCAGGGTCACACAGCTAGGAAGTGTCTGAGACCAGATTTGAGTCTGACTGCAGCCCCTGCACTCTATGCCCTATGGCGCCCCCTAGCTGCCTGTATCGGACCACCTAGGTGTGACCTAAATGAAGTGGAGGTGAGATTTACAGGATTAGATCTGGAGATAGAGAGCCTCAAGAACTATGGCCAGAAGTTCATGATATTGTACAGGAGGAAGCCACAAACAACAGTCCAAAGAAAACGAAGAGCAAAAAAGCAAAATGGCATCTGATGATGCTTTATAATTAGCTGAAGAAGGAAAGTGAAAGGTAAAGCAGAAAAGGAAAGATGCAATTGAATGCAGAATTCCAGAGAATATAGCAGGCTGAGATAAAAAGGTTTCCTTAAATGAATAATACAAAGAAATAGAAAAAAACAGAATGGGAAAAATGAGATCTCTCCTCAAGAAAATAAGAGAAACCCACAAGGGAACTTTCATGCAAAAGTGGGCATGATAAAAGACAAAAATGGTAGGGACTTCAGAAAAGTCGAAGAGATAATACACAAAAGAGCTATACAAGAAAGATCTTAACATCAAGATAACCACTATGAGCCTAAGAGTGTGGCTACAGATCTAGGGCCCTAGATCTGAATGACCTAAAGAATGAAGTCAAGTAGGCCTTAGGAAGTATTGTTAACATGTGGTGATTCAGAAAATGTGTCCACATCCAGAGAGAGAACTATTAGAGAGTGAATGTGGATCGAAGCATAGTATTTTCACTTAGTTGTTTGTTTCTTTCTCATGATTTTTTTTTTGCCTTTGAATCTATTTTTCTTACACAACATGACAAATATGGAAATAGTTCTAAAAGAATTCCACATACTTAACCTATATCAGATTATTTTCTATCTTGGGGAAGGGAGAGGTAAGGAAGGGAGAAAAATTTGAAACACAAAGTCTTACCCAAATGAATGCTGAAAACTATCTCTACGTATATTAAGAAAAATAAAATACTGTTGGGGGGGAAAAAAAGAATTGCTAACAATAGGGCTAATGGAGGTGTTGGAATTCCAGCTGAGCTATTTAAAATCCTAAAAGGAGATACTGTTAAAGTATGGCACCCAGTATGCCACCAAATCTGGAAAACACAATCCAGTAACCACTGGATTGGAAAAGATCAGCTTCCATTCCAATCCTAAAGAAGGGCAATGCCAAGGAATGTTCAAATTACTGAGAAATTGTACTTATTTCACATTTCACCAAAATTGTGCATAAGATTCTACAAGCTAGACTTCAGCAACATGTGAACTGAGAATTATCAGAACAGCACGCTGATTTTCAGAAACAGAACTAGAGATCACATTGTCAGCATTCACTGGATTATGGAGAAAGCAAGAGAGTTTCAGAAAAAACATCTACTGCCCCCATGATCTGGAAAATCCTTGTAAAATTTGTATTAGAGAAGTCTGAATATTTCCTTTTTTATCTTATGGGGTGTTTATTGTATGTTATTGTAAAATTTGGGTTAATTATTGGTCATAGGCTCTGTGTCATCTGTTGGCTTTTGCATGTAATCTGTAGCTTCTGTAAAACTCACCAAAAATCTCTTTTAATTTTTTATGCTGACCCACAATATAACAAAATCACAATGGGGAAAGTCACAATGTAGAAAGGATAACTTTTGCTTCATTGACTACACTAAAACCTCTGACTATGTGGATCACAACAAAATGTGACAAGTTCTCAAAGGGAGCACCAGATAATCTTACTTATCTCCCGAAGAACTGAATGCAAGTCAAGAAGTAACAGTTAGAACCTAACATGGAACAACTGATTGGTTTAAGATTGGAAAAGGAGTTCAAGATTGTATATTGTCACCTTAATTATTTATCTTATACACAGAGTACATCATGTGATATGCCAGGCTGGACAAATCTAAAGTCAAAATTAAGGTTGCCAGGAAAAATATCAACAATCTTAGATATACAGATAATACCACTTTGACGGCAAAAAGTAAAGAATTAAGAAACTTCCTGATGAAGGTAAAAGAGGAAAATGTAAAAGTTGGCTTGAAACTTAACATAAAAAAAACCTAAAATCTTGGCAACTGGTCTCATCATTTCTTGACAAAGAGAGGGAGAAGAAATGGAAGCAGTAAGATTTTATATTCACTGCACAGCAACTATAGTCATGAAATTAAGACACTTGCTTATTGGGAGGAAAGCTGCAGCAAATCTAAACACAACATACTAAAAAGTAGAAACATTGCTTTACTGACAAAGGTCCACATAGTCAAATCTATGGTTTTTTCAGTAGCGATGAATGACTGTGAAAACTGAATTGTAAATTAACCTGAGCACCACTGAATTGATACTTTTGAATTGTGGTGCTGGAGAAAACTTTTGAGAATCCTTTGGACAATAAGGAGATCAAATCAGGCAATACTTAAAGGAATTAATTCAGATGGAAGGCCAAATACTTACAGTGAACCTTAAATACTAATAATACAGGATTCATTGGAAAAAATCTTGGTATTAGGAAAAATCATTGGTAAAATGAAAAGAGGATGAGATGGTTAAATGGTGTAATAAAAGCAATGAGTATATGCTTAGATAGACCTCAGGAGTCAGTGGAGGATAGAAGACCTTGTGCGCTATGCTTTCCTTGGAGTCATGAAGAGTTGGACATGACTGATCAGCAAACTATAACACCACACAAACAGTCCTGCGTAGTGGGAATGCATTACCTTCTCTGTTTTTCAGAATCCTTCTTTTCAAACCATCTGCTAGTAATCAAGTATTTAAGACTTTCTCTTACCTCTAGAATCAAATATAAAGTCCTGGTTGGCACTTACAGACCTTATAAGCTGGTTCCTTCCTATCTTTCTTATAAGAAGATAAAATATCTTCTTATATCTTATTCTTCTCCAGCTACTTGAAGATCCTGAACTGTTCCTCATTTACAACATTCTATCTACTGTGCTAAATGTTAAATATCAAAGACAAAAAGGAAAGGGTCCCTGCCTTCCAGGAACTTACAGTCCAACAGGAGAGATAATGTGTACATATATACAGAGTGTATATACAATAGAAGCAAGATTGTTAGGGGAGGAAGAGCATTGAGAGCTGAAGAAAGTCTTTGTGCAGAAGGGTGTACTCAAGGTGAGCCTTGAAGGGAAGAAGCTGTTCTTAGAAGCAAAAGAGTGCATTCTAGGCCAGTTCAAAGGAAGGGAGGTAGGAGATGGAGTATTGTGCATGAGAAAACCAGTTTGGCTGTACTACAGAGCACATAAAAAGAAATAATGTATAATATGTCCAGGAAAGTAGGCCAAGGCCAGATGGTGAAGGACTTTAAATGGTGAAGGGAACCAGGAAAACCTAGTTTTAAGTTTAACATCTGACAGACACATGACTCTGGACAAATCACTTGACCTTTCAGTGATAAGCTAGACATCATCCTGAATAAGGTGATTAGAATGGTAAGAATTCTCAAAGTTCATGTTCTATGATTAGGCTGAAGAAACTGGAGGGGTTTACCTTGGAGATGAGCCACTCATCTCCAAGGTAAACCCCTCCAGTACTACAGTACTATCACAACACAGGAATTTGAGCAGGATGAGGAGTGTAAAGTACAAAAAGGAAGATTTAAACTTATGTCAGAAAAGCTTTCTCATAAAGAGATATTTCTCACCATGGAATGGGTTACTTAGAAAGATGGATCTACCAAATTGGAGGCATTTAAGCAAGGGTGGGAAGACCATTTGAATACAGTGGAGAGATCAATCATGTCCAATTGACCTTCCAACTCTGAAGCTTTGATTTTGTGCTATGATCACAAATAGTGTCCCAAGGGTTACTGTTTCCTCTCTGTGCTACATCTCTCCCAAGTCCAATTAAGTTCAACAAGGCTCTTCTGAATCTCTTTTCAAGGTGCAACAGGGAAAGACAATGCTGGGTAGGGGATATAGAAGAAGACCTGGGATTCTGGGCTCATGTAGGTTAGAAGGGAGGGTCACATTGCATGCTAGGCTGAGGAGTTTGTACTTGATGGTTTGGTATTAATTAAGAAGTCTCTTGGTCTAATACCTCAGTTGTGGCATATAAGGAACAAAGAACATGAAATCTGAAAGTGGGTCTGAATCCTTTCTCAGCTACTATATGACTGTAAAGAAGTCAGTTCCTTTTCCTCAGACTCCCTTTTCCCAACGATAAAATAAGCTAGATTCCTGAGGTCTCTACCAACTCTCAAGCCTATTATCTTCTGTCTCTACAGAGCTGCAGAGGCTCTCTGTGCCTCAACCATGGTTTGGAACCCTGTGAATGTGTCAGCATCTCCACATGGGAGCAGTGCCATCTTTGCTGCCAGAAGCCAGGTACCTCCCGGACAGGGCCATCTTGGGCAGAATGGCATAGTCTGTAATCACTAGAAACCCCGGGGTGAGGGCATGAGACTTGGATTTGGAGAAAGGGGACCTTGGCTCTACCACTTACTAACTAGATTTTTAACAGTCACTTCCTCTCTCCTTCATAATAACTCCAGCAAAGCTTTCTTCAGAAAGTCATTCTTTTTAAATATTCTAAGTACTAAGGTGGTAAAAACTATGGGAGCTAAGAGAGCTCCAGATATTTTGAGTGACTAAAAGAGATAGCTTTCTTTGTGTGATCCCATTCCTTCTAGCAGAAGTTGAGGGCTAGGGGTGAGGCTAGTAGTGGGAACCGGGTATGGGGGCAGTGAAGGAGGGAAGATCTGGACTAATCTTAAGACATTTATCCTGTGGTCACCTACTGACTTCTTGCCATTGCAGATCTTTGGGAACTGAGATGCTGGGTGGATGCATGGAAGGAAGGGATATGAAGATGGAGTGTGGGAGAGGGTGGATATAATCATATGTAGTCATAGATAGAATCTTAGACTTGGAAGAGACTTTTGAGGACATTTAGTCCAAAATTCAGGAGTGGAAGCCTTGGTCTCAGATCCCAGCTTTGCCCTTTATTGCCCTGAGCGAGGGCAATTTAATTTCTCTGGAATTAATTTTACTGAATTTTATTCTCTGTCCTAAGAACTCCTCAGACCAGCTCCAATTTTAAAAGCATGTATGTGTGGAAAAGGTGGAAATATGGGCTGATAACAGAGGATGAATGCAAAGAAAGGGCCTTGTCCTGTAAGGAGTACTTCATGGCCACAGGAAGCCTGTACGGGCAGGAGGGGGAAAAGGAAAAAGCTCTAGGTATTGAATTCCACCCTCATCCTACCCCATTCTGGCTGCATGACTGACTCCTTGTGCCCTTGGGACCTGGTTTTGCCCAACTTAAAATGGGAATTGTGATATTTTAAAAATCTACTTCATAGAACTGTCATGGGGATGGTGTTTTTTAAACCTCAGAGAACCATGGGATAGCAGACATGAGGAAGATGCTTTAGCAAAGTGCTATAAAAGACATCACCAAAGAGAGAGGTGACTGTAAAGACCTAGGCATGTAACATGGGGATGGGATGATGGCTATACAGGCCTAATGACGAGCTGGAATTCACAAAATATATTTATGAAAAACAAAACAAAACAAAGCGAACCTGTGATGCATTGAATAGGTCTTCTACAATTTATGAAGATGAGGAATTAGACAGGGTGAGAGGACATGAATGGGTTAGTATGTGCAATTACATCTATTTTTAATAATAATAATAGCTAACACTTAGGTTGTTATGCTAAGTGCTTTACAGATATTGCCTCATTTGATCCTCACAACAACCAGGGCAAGTGTGGAAAGGTGCTATTGTTATTCCCATTTGACATATGAGGAAACTGAGGCAGCAAATGCAGTGACCTACCCAGGGTCAAACAGGCAATGAGTATCTGACCCCAGGATCTTGCTGATTCTAAGCCCAGTGCACCATCCATTGGTCTTCCCAGCTGCTGTTAATAACAATGACTACAGTGATGACATAGATGGAGATACAAAAAGGGAAAATGATTTTTCCAAGATCACAGAACAAGGGGAGGCTGAGTGTTACAATGGATAGAGCACCGGTCCTAGAGTCAGGAGAACCAAAGGCAAATCTAACCTCGGGACACTGACTGTGGAAGCCTAGGCAAGCTCTATTTGCCTGTTTCCTCATCTGTGAAATGGAGATAATAACACCTCCCTTCTAGGGTGGCTGTAAAGATGAAATGAGAGGATGATTGTAAAGTACTTAGCGTGGCGCTTGGCACCCAGTCGGTACTATATGATGTGTGATTGCTATTATAACAAACAGTCAGACCAGGAGACCCAGGTCTTTCCCCAGGACCATGGACAGCTCCAGCGCAATATGAAGGGAAAGGGCATCGAGCTGCAGCCTCCACAAGCCTGGTTCCCCACCTTTCTCCACAGGCCGGCCCCAGACCTGTGCCAGCACCACATCCTCCCTGCTGAAGTCCGAGTTCAATGGCAGCCGGGTCCCACTTACCCCCGGCACAACATGCAAGGGCCACCAGGGATACTGTGACAAATTTCACATCTGCCGCCTGGTGGATGAGGATGGGCCAATGGCCAGAGTGAAAAATGCCATCGTAGGCTTCATTGAGCTGGAGGACTTGGCTGCCTGGATGAAGGTGAGGGCTCCCAGGTGGCAGTCCTGCTTTGGGACTCGTTCCCATGTTCTTTTCTCTGCTCTAGCAAAAAAAATATCTATCTATCATCTATCTATATCTGAAGAGAAGACTCGGGGTATTTCAACTTCACATATTGGAAGGGCTAGCTCTGGGAAGAGGGATATCATCAGGGAATCCCTTTTCCATTGGATCTCTTCCTTGCTGATGACAAATGCCCCAGGTACAAAATTTTTTTTTAAATATTGACTCAGGGCAGCTAGATGGCACAGTAGATACAGCACCTGAAGTCAGGAGGACCTGAGTTCAAATCTGATCTTAAACACTTAACACTTCTTAGCTGTGTGACCCTGGGCAAGTCACTTAACCCCAATTGCCCCAGCAAAAAAATAGAGAGACTTCATTTCTTCAAAAGTTAAGAGGAAAATGTCTATTAGCACCTTATTTATTATTACTTTGCACATTATTTTTTATATTTCCATGCCATGTTCTTACATAGTTATTCTCTAATAATCTTCAGCTTTCTTTTTTTATTTTACTGGAAGGCCAATAATTCCCCCTATATTTAGCTTATCACAGTATCCTAATTTCCTCCTTTTGGTTTAAAAAATATGAAGTCTTCCAGTTAACTGCTTTAATTGTTTGTGCTTCTTTTATTTCTCTGTATTTTGCTTTAGTTTTGCCTATGCCATTTTTGGTCTCTGTGACTCTAGTGCTTTATGAAACTCCCCTGCCTCTCTAAGACCTTGTATTTTCTATATTTTAAATTCTCATTATCTGATTTCTGGTCTTATATATTTTAGATATTGCCTGTTATCTGTTATCATGATTCAGAATTCCCTTGGCACCCACACCAATGCTGGCTGCACCTTTTCCTACAACTCTGACATACAGGGACAAAAAATGATCCCTGCTCTCCACTGTTGCTTTCAGACCTTCCCTGTACCCCCTTAAAGTTTACCCCATCCTCTCCAGTGCTTTGTTGCTATACTCTATAGATCTCCCCCTCTCTCCTTTCCCTTTTCCACAATAATTTCAGCACCTGGATCATAGTATTCTCATCACCTGCTCTGCTGTTTTGTCAATTTTCTTAGCTCCCATGTCCTCAATCTTATTCACACTCCTATGTCCTTGGTTTCACACTACTCACAAGAGAAGTCATGCTTTAGAATACCTGCTTTTAGAAAGCAGAATACAACAAAATCCACCAAGTCTTTTATTTGTCTCTGCAAAGAGAAACTGGGAGTCATCCTTCCCTGTAGTTGTCACTTCTCATTCTGCATTTTAGGTATAGTAAAAATGTTAAGATTATTATTATTTCAGTCTCTTCAATAATATTTCCACTCACTGGTCATTGAATGAAAATCTCACATGTGGAGTGACAAAGCTAAATTCATATTTAGAAACAGTCTTAAAAAGTGTGATTTTTAGCATCCTCTTTATATCACTCTGCAGCCATCATGGCAGAAGAAAAAATGGGCTGCATAGAACTGAGGTCTATTTTGTATTTTTGGTTTTATGGGTTGCAATGGCCAAAAAAAATCCATCACCAAGTGTCTACCTTACTTACTAGTGATGAATTTATCCCCAGGTATCTGTGTTGGTCCTCGGGAACCAGACACAATCTATTGTTCTTGAAGCCTTTCCAACATGCTTAAAAACTGTTAGAGCTAGAATTTTCCTTGCATAACCTTCTAGCCCCTAGAGTTACTTCAATGCTAGGATGAAGCACAGGAAGAGAAATTTATGGAGGGTAGATGACATAAATTTGCAATTGTCTCTGAAAGGCTATGTGATTTCCCCCAGTGGTGTCTGGCAACGTGTATTTGGGAGCAAAAGCAGGGATAATTACCTAGGTTTGAGGTTTGACAAGGGCACATTACCACCTCTTGGGCCTCAATTTTCCTTTTTTTTTAAATTTTCAATAGTATTTTATTTTTTCCAAATACTAGTAAGGATAATTTTCAACATTCATTTTTGTAAGACTTTGTGTTCCAAATTTTTCCCTCCCTCTTTTACTTCCTCCTTCTGCCAAGACAGCAAATAATCTTATATAAATCAAATATCTGCAATCCTCTTAAACATATTTGTATATTTATCATATTTTGCAAGAAAAATCACACCAAAAGGGGAAAAAACACAAGAAAGTAAACAAACAAATCCAAAAAAAGGTGAAAATACTATTTTTATGCACATTTAGTTTCCATATTCTCTCTCTGGATGCAGATGTCATTTTCCATCCCAAGTCTATTGGAATTGCCTTGAATCACTTCATTGTTGAAAAGAGTTAAATCTATCACAATTGACCGTTTACTGATCAGTTATTGTATAGAATATTCTCTTGGTTCTGCCCATTTCACTTAGCATCAGTTTATATAAGTCTCTCCAGGCCTCTCTGAAATCATCCTGTTGGTCATTTCTTACAGAACAATAATATTCCATAACATTCATATACTATAACTTATTCAGCCATTTTCCACTCAGTTTCCAGTTTCTTGCCACTACAAAAAGGGCTGCCACAAACATTTTTGCACATGTGGGGCCCTTTTCCCTTTTTTTATATCTCTTTGGGATACAGACCCAGTAATAGCACTGCTGGATCAAAGGGTAGGCAATTTTTAAAAAATTTCATTTTATCCAGCTACATGAAAAAACTTTTTTGTTTTATATATATATATATATATATATATATATATATTCATTTTTTATATATTTACATATGTATCACATTGGGAGAGAAAAATCAGAACAAAAGAGAAAAACCACAAGGAAAAAAAAGATGAAAATAGTATGTGTTTATCTACATTCAGTCTCTATAGTTCTCTCTCTGAATGTAGATGGCATTTTCCATCCAAAGTTTATTGGCATTGCCTTGGATCATAAACTACTGGGAAGAACCAAATCTTTCATAGTTGATCATAGCACAATCCTGCTTTTGTTGTGTACAATGTTTTCTTGGTTTTGCTTGCTTCAGAAAGTGTCGGTTCAAATCTTTCTAAAATCAGCCTGTTCATCATTTTTATATAAAAATAATATTCAATTACTTTCTTATGCCATAAGAAAGTATTATGCATTAAACCATTCTCCAATCAATGGGCATCTTATCATTTTCCAATTGGTTGCCACCACAAAAAGCAGCTGCAAACACTTTTGGATATGTGTTATAGTCCTTTGGACATAGTTCCAAATTGCTCTCCAGAATGGCTTGATCAGTTCACAACTCCATCAACAATGCATTAATATCCCAGTTTTCCCACATCCCCTCCAAGAAGCATTTATCATTATCTTTTCCTGTCATCTTAGCCAATCTGAGAGGTGTGAAGTGGAGTTACCTCAGAATTATCTTCATTTTCATTTTCTAAGCAATAGTGATTTAAAGAATTTTTATATGACTAGAAATGGCTTTAATTTCTTCATCTGAAAATTACCTGCATATCCTTTGATTATTTGTCAACTGGGGAATGACTTGTATTTTAAAAAATTTTAATCTGTATAATTTCCCTTCAGACTCGCTGGTGGGCCATTCTGCTGGCCATCCTGACTGTAGCAGCAATGATGTCCTTCACTGTGTTCTTTTTTGGAAGGACCATAGACAGTGAAAGAGGTAAAAAAAATCAATCAATCAATCAAAATAAAGCACCGATCTGGCTGGGAATCCCAAGTTGAGGATGAAGATGGGTGGCAATTGCTTCCCATACCCTCAAATTCTGACCCTTTAATTCCATCTTTTTTCCCTCCCTCTCTCCTCTAAGGAATGGAAATGGCGAGCAAGACCAAGGAGTTGGTCAAGCCTCAGTCCAATCTGACTGTGACCCATTGGGAGTGGACTGAATTCTATGTTGAGACTACTTGTCTGGAGGAGACCAGGATTGAGCAGGTCACAGTGGGCCAGTGAGCCTCACCTTGCAATACAATGGCCATCCCACTGACTCATCAGTGAAGAATACAAAGATTTATCCAAAGCACCTAGAATCAAAGTAGTGGAACACAGTGAAGAAAAGTAGGTTTGGGATGGAGTATCTTCTTTACCACTTACTAAATCTGAGTTCCTAAGCAAAGCAGTTAAATTCTCTAAGCCTCAGTTTCCTGCCTTTGTAAGATGAGGGGGTTTGGACTCATTAGTTTCTAAGGCTCTGTCCAACTTCAACATTTCCTGAAATGTTGTCTCTATGCCTATTTAATTCTAGCCTGGGCTAGCAGGACGCAAGGATGATGGCATTTCAGAGCCTAGTCCCTTGGGGTCACCCTTCCTTGAAGCCTTCACTGATCATACAATTTTCATCGGATTTAGATAGTAAATAAAGATGCTATGGATTAAGCTAAGGGGCATGGATACAAAAAGAAGTTCACAATCTAAAGGGAAATATGAATTTAGAACTGGGAGGGTCCTTTAGGACCAAGAATGTCAGCACTAGAAGAGACATGGGAGATCAGAGCTGGGAGGGCCCTGAGAATAATGTGTTGTTACTGGGAGAAACCACATAAAATATCAGGACCCAGAAGGTCTTTAGAATATCAGAGCTGGTAGGGACCTTTAAAAAGAATGTAAGAGCTAGGAGGACACTTGGAACACAGAATGTCAGAACTGGGAGGGTTTTTAGAACATAAAATGTCTGGGTTGGTAAGGCCCTTAGAACAGTGTGCTGATGCTAGAAAAGGCTTCAGAACACAGGATGTCAGAACTGGGGGGCCCTTAGAACATTGAATATCAGGACAAGGTGGATGTTTAGGACACAGGATGTTAAGGGATAGAAGGGCCTTTGGAGACACAGACTCCTTCAATAAGGATTTGCCCAGTGGCTCAGTGACTAAGAGTATGCAGCAATGACAGAATTTAGAGAAGATCCTGCCTTTATAGCCAGGACTCTGTCAACTACTCCATATTATCCTGCCTTGTCTCATCCTCAGGTTTAGTATTCCCAACCTGGACTCTGAGCTCCCTCAGGGAAGGGACTAAATCTTTTACTTCTTGTCTCTGTTTCCCAAGCCAATGCTGGGCACACAAGTAAATGTTCAACACAAACTTGGTGAAGTAAACTGTGTATTTCTAGGGCTATGTAGTCTTGTTATGAGTTAGAGAAATACCTATTTCAAATTCTAGAAGAGTCTTTTCCTCTAATCTTGGGAAAGACAGGACTTTGTTGTAGAAGGGGCTATGAACAGGGAGCCAGAAGGATTGGATTCTAAACTCTGCCTCTGGCTCTGATTCTGCCTGGGACTTTGGGCACATCACTCATGCATTCTTTCTGGGCCTCAGTTTTTTTCTGTGTTAAAATGAGGGGACTGGACAAGGTTTCTGAGGTCCCTTATAGCTCTAACAATTTTTTTTTTTTTGCTTTTTGCTGAGGCAATTGGGGTTAAGTGACTTGTCCAGGGTCACACAGCTAGGGAATGTTAAGTGTCTGAGACCAGATTTGAACTCAGGTCCTCCTGACTTCAGGGCTGGTGCTCTATAGCTCTAACAATTTTGAACTGCAATATCATTAATCTGGGGAGTTCAAGCTGACCAGCACTTACTCTGTAATGGGACACTGAGAGTGCGTTATGATTTGCCTAGGGGTCACAGTCAGTGGTGGAGAGCTGAACTTTGAGTTTATGGCTAGCTCTCTTTCCACTAAGGCAGTCTGCATCTGTATAATCATGAGTGTTCATAATCAAAGGTGAGGAAAAGTTAACTGGCTAGGCTAGGATAGGAATTTTTCTCATATGAACTCATAGGTTTTGTTCTTTACAAATTTCTTAATTCAGTTTTATCTTTAGTTTCAGATTCTTTCCTTTCTCCACCCTCTCTAATACTCATTGAGAAGGCAAGAAATATAATACTCACTATAACAATATGAAATCATGTAAAACAAATTTCTGTATTAGCCATATTCTGAAAAAAAAAGGAAAGAAAAAAGGAATAAAAATGTTTTACTTTGCACTCTGAGTCTACCAGTTCTCTTTCTGGAGGTGGATGGAATTTTTCATCGTGAGTCCTTTGAAACTGTGGTGGGTCATTAAGTTGATCAAAATTGCTAACTCTTTATGTCTTTATAGTATTGGTTTTACTGTGTAAACTGCTGGTTCTGCTCACTTCACTTGTATGAACTTGTATCAGTTCATACAATTCTTACCAGGTTTTCCTGAAACCCTCTTCATTTTTCCACATTCCCTCCCACATTTGTAATTTTCCTTTTTTGTCATGTTAATCAGTCTAATGGGTGTGAGGTGGTCCCTCAGAAATGTTTGAATTTGCATTTCTCTTACTAGTAATTTAGAAGATTTTTTTCATATAGATTTCTTCCACTGAAAACTGTCTGTTCATATGCTTTGATTATTTATCAATTAAGGAATGGCACTTATTCTTATAAATTTCACTCAGTTCCCTATATATTTGAAAAGGAGGGCTTTATATGAGAAATTTGCTACAAAGATTCCCTCCCCCCCACAGTTTCTCACTTTTCTTCTAGTTTTTGTGTATAATATTTTAATTTTATGTAACCAAAATTATCCATTTTACTTGCTATGAACCTTTCTATGTCTTGTTTGGTTATGAAGTCCTCACCTATCTGGAGATCTGACAGGTAATCTCTTTTTCTTTTTAATGAAGTTTTTTATTTTCAAAACATATGCAAGGATAATTTTTCAACATTGACCCTTGAAAAACCTTGTGTTCCAATTTTCCCCCTTTCCTTACCCCTAAATGGCAAGTAATCCAATATATGTTAAACATGGTAAAAATATATGTTAAATCCAATATAGGTATACCTATTTATACAATTATCTTGCTGCACAAGAAAAATCAAATCAAAAAGGAAAAAAAATAGAAAGAAAATAAAATGCAAGCAAACCACAACAAAAAGAGTGAAAATGTTATGTTGCGGTCCACCTTTAATTCCTACAATCCTCTCTCTGGGTGTAAATGGCTCTCTTCATCACAAGATCATTGGAATCATCTCACTGTTGAAGATAGCCATGTCCATCAGATTTGATCATCATATAATCTTGTTGTTGCCGTGAATAATGATCTCCTGGTTCTGCTCACTTCACTTAGCATCAGTTCATGAAGTCTCTCTAGGCCTCTCTGAAATCATCCTGCTGATTGTTTCTAGTGACTTGCCCAGGGTCATATAGCTAGGAAGTGTTAAGTGTCCAGACCAGATTTGAACTCAGGTCCTCCTGACTTCAGGGCTGGTGCTCTACCCACTGCACCACCTGGCTGCCCCACATGCTGATTGTTTCTTATAGAATAATAATATTCCATGACATTTATATATCATAATTTATTCAGCCATTCTCCAACTGATGGGCATCCATTCAGTTTCCAGTTTCTAGCCACTACAAAAAGGGCTGCCACAAACATTTTTGTATATGTGGGTCCCTTTCCCTTCTTTATGATCTCTTTAGAATACAAGCCCAGTCAAGACACTGCTGGATCAAAGTATGCACAGTTGGATAACTTTTTGAGCATAGTTCCAAATCGCTCTCCAGAATGGTTGGATCTGTTCACAATTCCACCAACAATGTATTATTGTCCCAGTTTTTCCACATCCCCTCCAACATTCATTATTTTTTCTGACAGGTAATTTCTTACATATTCATTTAATTTATTTATACTCCATTTTATGTTTAAATAACCTACCTGTTTTGAGCTTATCTTAGTTACAGTGTGAGATATTGATTCATGCCTTGTTTCTAACTAGACTACTTCCAGTTTTCCCAGCAGTTTTTCTCAAATAGTGATTTCTTCTTCCATTATCTGGGGTCTTTCAGTTTATCAAATACTAGATTACTGTGCCATTTGCTTCTATATTAATGGTGTTCAGTTGGGCCTGCCTGATGCTTCTTACACCCTTTGGAATTTTCTTGGCAAAGATACTAGAGTGGTTGGCCTTTTTTTTTTTTTTAAACAGATGTGGAAACTGAGGCAAATAGGATTAAGTAATTTGCCTAGGATCCCACAGTAAGTATCTGAAGGCATATATGAACTCAGGTCTTTTTGATTCCAGGTCTTTCCAAGATCTTTCCACTGCACCACGTAGCTACCCCTGGCTTCTATATTTTGCATCCCTAATCTATTCCATTGATTGACCATTTTGTTTCTTATTTAGCACCAAATTGTTGTGATAATTAGAGCTTTGTGGTATGATTTGAGATCTGGTTCTCTTCCTTCACTTTTTTTTTTCATTTATTCATTGATTTCATTTTTGGAGGCAATCAAAAGTTGTGACTTGCCCAGGGTCACAGCTAGGAAGTGTTAAGTGTCTGAGATCATATCTGATCCTCCTAACTCTAGGGCAAGTGCTTTATTCATGGCACCATCTAGCTACCCCCAAGTCTGATTTTTAAGGAGGTATTTCCTTTAGTATTTTTTTGGTGCCATTCTTCCTAAGCTGTTAATACTTTTTGTAATTTTCTTACACAGCTCTCATTTGTTTTTTTACAATTTATCCTTTATTGCTCTTACATGATTTTTCAAACGATTTTTTTTTGCTTTTTGTTTTATTAAAAAAAAACTTCTAGTAATTCTTATGGAGCTTGTACATTTTTCTTTTGAGGTTTTGCTTGTAGATGTTTTCAAGTCATTGTCTTCTGTGTTTTGTCTATTGAGCTTCTCTGCCACTATAGTAAGTAGGTTTATATGATTGGATTCTTATGTTTTTTGCTTATTTTTCCAGCATGGTTATTGACTTTAGACCTTGTTAGTGTTGAGTTCTGAGCTTCTTTTATGCCCTTCTGTAGCTTTCCCCACTCAATCTGGAGGCCTCTAATTTTTTAGAGTTTATAAAGGGACATGATGTGGGAAGAGCAAGTTCCTGACTAGATTTGGTTCTGTTGGCTTGTGTGTGGTTGAGTTTCTGCAGCCTGCTGCTGGACTCATCAGTTAGCTTGCTAGGAGGTTCTGCAGGTTTGGAGTGACTGAACTGCTAATTTCTCCTTGTATTTGATCTATCCTGCTTTATTCTACTGCAAGCTTATGTGTGGGACCAAAGTTAGAATGGAGTGCCTCTTCAGGTCCCTAGTCTGCTTCTCTCTGCACTGGGACTGTACCCAGAACTGGGTAGTAGTGGGTCAGAGCTGCCAGATGGCACCTGTTCTTGCACCGTGGGGTCCCCAGTCTGAAGAGATGAAGAGGACCATGGAAGGCCTACCTGATGTGGTCTGAGGTCCCAAGGGTCATTGGTTTTTTAATGCTTCTCTGTACTGAAGTCCCACTCTTCCCCAGGGAGCACACTCCTGCCCGGACCCTTTCAGGTCTCATCACTACCTCTATCACCCAAGGTTCCTCTCCAGGGCCTGAATAAAAGGCTGCAAGGCTGGGCTTCCCAACTGGAAATCAAACCTCTCCCCTAAAACCTTCCCCAAGAACCCTCCTTAAAGGTCACCACTCAATTCACACTAATTCCATATGCTCCGGGAGGTTCCTCTTCCAGTCTCAGCCTGTAACATTTATTGTCTAAGGCCAGGTCAGGAGAACCAAAACAACGTAGTCATGATCTCTGACTACCTTGGGCTCTCCAGCTGGGCAAGGAAGAAAGAGGAGACAGATTTTTTCCTTTCATAGAGTTTTGTCTCCTGCCACTCTGATCTACTTATAACAAGGATGGCTTATATAAAATCAGTGCTTTAAAGGCTGCCAGGTTCTTTACAAGCTGGGTATTACTGGTAGTAATATGTCCATTTTACAGATGGATTAAGTAACTTGCCCAAGGCCACGCCACTAGCGTCAGAGACAGGATTTGAACACGAGTCTGCTAACACAAGGCAGTACTAGTTCCATCTAGCCCCATGTATGCCCTTATCAGACTCTGAGCTCATGAGCACAAGAACTCTAAGGCAGAAGTGCCAAACTGGCAGCCTAGAGGCTGGTTAGGATGTAGCTGGGGAACATTTCACCAAAGCAGCAGACAACGCAGTAACACTCATGGCTCCCTAAATCAGTAGACAGCCTGCAGGGGTCTGTTTCTACTCGGCTGTGACCTCACAGTAGAATCCTAGTGCAGGCTTGCAATCAGGAGCCATGATACCCCTTAGCTACTGGACTATGAAACGATTTCCTGACAATAAAACGGGAATCCGTTTCATGTGAGGAATGTACTTTATAAATGATAAACAACTGCCACTTGTACAAGCCTTTAAAACTCAAGAAGCATTTTATGTAAGGAGCAGAAAACGCTAATAACGACACTTCTGGGAAAAGCAGAGGGCCAGCAAAGTGGGAGCAGATGGACTGCTCAGGTGCTATGGGCTGGCAACACAACCCTCCGAGCCCCAGAGGGAGGTCCTGAGCCTTCTGGGGGGCTCTGCAGAGGCCTGCCTGAGAAAGGCTCTTACTGGGCAGATATCCTGGGTCAGGTGAAAAGGTTCTCATGGATGGACCCTTCTCTGCCACCCTGGGTGCAAGTGATGAGCCAGGGCTGGTGGAGGGGGCTTTCTGCATTGACTCCTCTGGGAAGTGAGGGAGCTGGACTGGACTAGCAGTCTGTGCTCCTGTAACTGAGCAGCAAGGAAGGGACGGGCACCAACCAACTCTCTCACCCACTCAGCTGTGGGTGGCAAAGAACAGTGGGGGCAGCGGTCCCAGGGTGGTCCTTCTGGCACTGGCCCAAGCCTGGACAGGCTTCCCAGGGCATTCACACCACTGCTGCCACCTCTGCACAAATCCCACCAAGCTGGGCACTGAGGAAGGAAACTGTGTGGGCACAAAGGGCACACCGAGCCTCCCACCCCAACCATCACACACAGGGTGAGAAAGAGTTCTCAAGTCCTTTATTTGGGCAGGGCCTGGTGACAAGCTGCGCTCACAGGGACAACATCATCCCACAGCTCCTCAAACCCAAGCCCTCTTCACACCATCACCCCGACACCGGCCCGAGGGCTCGGAGCTTCACTTCTGGCCCTTCAGATAGTTCCAGCCTTCATAACTGTACGCCTGGATGGTTGAGGGGGCGGTGGACAGTGAACTCATCAAGCTGTTGATGCCTGTGGGGAAGGAAGCATTTGGTTATGGGGGGAGGCTCCCCAAAGATTCAGCCCATGGTGAGGAGGCAGAAATGTGCTCCCCGGAGAGCCTTCCAGCCCAGCTCTGCCTGGGGAGGCCCTGCCCCACCCCCCTTAATAATATGCCAGCTGGTTTCTCTCAGAAAACACTGAGCCAGGGAGTCGGAATCACTCATAGCTATCCCTAGATCTGGCTGACCCGAGCAAAAGCCAAGCCCAGAGAAGTCAGTCAGCAGCGGGGCAGGGACGGTGCCGACGCCAGGGCCCTCCTCATCTGTAAAATAAGCCTTTGTCCCTCTGGGCGTCCATCCCCAGAGCACAGCCCGCAGGCTCTTCAGAGGGACTGACTGGAAGGAGCCAGCTCCAGAAAAGCCTCCACTCCCCACACTTGTCAGAGACCCCACACTGGGCAGAGATCCAAGCTGCTCTCTGGACTCCACACCATCAGTCTTCCTTGTGGGGCAGAAGCTTCGGTTTGGAGGGGATCCGAATGACCAATCCCCAGTACCCACCCTGTCTGGGGCCCCAGGGGGGATCTGTTCTCATGCTCTTCGTCCCCTCCTCTTCCCAAAGGCCAGCACGCATCACTGCGGTTCTTACGGTCTGAAAGGGGCCTCCCCCACGACGACAATCACAACTATCATTGTGTCCCTTTTACTGATGTGGAAAGTAAAGGCCCAGCCCTGACCTGCCCCTGACGAACAACCCCCCCCCCCCCACACTCACTCCCCAGGTGAGGCAACAGGGTTCTCAGCCAACTGAACCCTTGGCTTCTCCTTTTAACATGAAATCCAATACAGCCTCATTAATTCAAACAGCACATTAGAGTAGAACAGAGTTTGTTCTCACACAAGTGCTGAAAAAGGATGCCTGAACTGCTTTTAATTCTAACACTTACTGTGCACATTTATTAAAGCAGGTATCCTGTAAACACCTTCCCTGGCAACACCTGAGGAGACCAATTGGAATTACTGTGTTTGCTTGAAAATGAACAGATGGACAGTCCAATTTCCTCTCCCACAGTCCCAAAAAATGATCATCTGGCTCGAGGACTGCATGGGGATCCCACTCCATAATGGGAATGGGAATCAATGATGGGAAAGGGATTCATTACCCCAGAAGCTGCCCATCTTACTCTGGGCCAGCAGCAAATGTTTTTCTTTGTGCTGAGCCAAATCTGCATTTGCAACTTACTCTCATTCCTTCTGGGGCTGCTCTCTCGGGCCAAGCAGAGGTTACTTAATCACTTTTATCTACAACAGTCTGTCTGTTAAGTATTTAAAGATAGTTATGTCCCCCCTTAATTTTCTCTTCTCCAGGCTGTGTCCAGTTTCTTCAACTAATTTTTCTACACAGCCAGATCAATTTTTTTCAAAACTTTCTGTAATGCAAACTTCTCTTCCTTCCCTCTTTCTGCTAATTGATTAGTCAGTGAGGACCCCACAACTTTTTTATTTCCTTTAGTTCCTTACAACTTCAAAATTAAATATAAACTCCTTGATAATGGCATATAAAGTCCTGTACCAGCTTCCAATTCCTCTCTCCAGGCTTAATATTCATGATTCCCCTCTTCACACACTCAACATTCCAGCCAAACCGACCATCTTAGTATTCCTCAAACTCAGTATCCCATCTCTTACCTCTGTGCTTTTGCCCAAGCTGTCTCTCACTGTGAACTGCAGTATTCCTACTCCTCTGCCTCTATGGGTTCCTGGCTCCCTTCTAAGCTCAGCTCCTAAGGCTTTTCTGAATTCCTTCTCCCTCTCCCTCAGTGACTTTCCACTTATTCTATATATTTTATATACATTTATCTTATGTGTGTTGTTTCCCCTGACAGAACATCAACTCCTTTTGAGGGTAGGGTCTGTTTCATTTTGTCTTCATTCCCCAATGTTTGTCATTTGGCTGGACCTGCCTGAATCCAGCTCCATAACCAACCCTGTCAACACTTAATATCCACAATGACTTTCTCCCCAGCAGCCCATTTTACAGAATACAGTATTCCAGGTTAGTGCTTGGAGCATCAAGTCAACCAGCCAAACAGTTTTTGCCAATAGCATACAAGAGAATTTTTCCAGGGCCATCTCCAATCATCTTGATCTGTATCTCACCACTGGACCCAGATGGCTTTGGAGGGGAAAGTAAGGCAGGCGACCTTCCCCAGCCCTCCCTCACTTAAATCTAATTCACTTGCATGTCACAGCATCACCTCCCTGATGTACAAACACCATGAGAACTTTGCCTAAGTTCATTCTCCATTCTGGGTCTCGTGAGGCCAATCCATACAATGAGATGGCACTGAACTACATGATTTCTGAGATCCCTTCTGGGTCTACTATTCTACAAGTGTTGGTCCTTGGACAGTGGAGCAAATGCCCCCATTGTGTTGATCCCATGGGTCATCCAGCCCTCTGCCCTCAGAAAGGAATCTATGGTCCTACCTGAATTCCAGCTGTCTCGGAAGTTAAACTTGACATGTGGAACGGCTGGGACCTGAGAAAAAAGAAAAACAAGCATCAATCACATGCTCAACATCAGATGCCCACCTCTCTGCTCTGGGCAGCACTGAGACCCTACTCTGCTGGGTGGGGGAAAAATCCAGGATGCAATACAACAGAGACTTGGTCTGAGCCTGGGAGCCTTAGTTTGACCACCAAAAAGAGTCTGAAACCTTGCCCCAGACAGAGGCCTAACCACAAAGGTTTTCAATCACTGAGGGCTTAAAGAAGGTCAGATGAAAAAAGATCATAAAAAAGGGAAAGGGACCCACATGTACAAAAATGTTTGTGGCAGCCCTTTTTTGTAGTGGTGAGAAATTGGAAATCGAAAGGATGCCCATCAGTTGGAGAATGGCTGAATAAATTATTGTATATGAATATTATGGAATATTATTGTTCTATAAGAAATGACCAACAAGATGATTTCAGAGAGGCCTGGAATAATGCTTCAGTGACATGAGCAGAACCAGGAGATCGTTATACACAGCAACAAGACTATATGATTATCAACTCTGATAGACGTGGCTCTTTTTAACAAAGAGATGATTCAGGCCAGTTCCAATGATCTCGTAATGATGAGAGCCATCTACATCCAGAGAAAGGACTGTGAGAAGTGAGTGTGGATCACAACAGCATTTTCACCTTTTTTGTTGTTTGCTTTATTTTTTCTTTCTCACTTTTATGCTTTCTTATCTGATTTTTCTTGTGCAGCATGAGAAATATAGAAATATAGATAGAAGAACAGCACATGTTTAACATATATTAGATTATTTGCTGCCTGGGGGAGAGGATAGGGTAAGGGAGAAAAATTTGGCACACAAGGTTTTACAGGGGTGCATGTTGAAAACTATCTTCACATATATTTTGAAAATCAAGTTATTATAAAAACATAAAAATTAAAAAAAAAAAAAGATCAGGTGAGAGTACACAGCTCAGGCCAGCCTATCCTTACCCTGCCTAGACCCCCCTCCCCCAACCCTCTTCAAAGAAAGTAAACCATTGACCAAAAAGAGCAGAAGTGTTAACTATGAAGAAAAAAAAAATGTAGATTATTATTCCATCTCAGGAAGTGGGGACACTCCCTGTTCCTAAGCACTCATATCTTCTTCCTCTAGTCCATGAAGTTCTAGATCAGTCCCACCTCCCACCCCCCAACCAGCCCCAAGTCCCTAGCAGTACCTCCAACTGGAAGCCCAAGTACTTCGAGAGTAAATTTGAGTAGTGGTTGAAGGCAACTGGGATTTTCTCCTGTGCCCTTCGTAGGGCAGCTTGACCCTCGTAACTGGACCCCAGCAGCCCCTGATCGTAAACGAAGTATACGGACCCACCAGCCAAGCCGGCCTTAATGCAAAACCTAGAGGGGGAAAGTCAAGAGAAGCAGCTTAGAAATGGTGGGAAAAACCTCGGGGATGGCAGAACACCTAGATTCTAATATCATTTAACTAATGATGCTCAAAGTGGACCTCAATTTCCCCATTTGAAAAGAAAATAAAACCGAACAACAAAAGGGGTGGGCTTCACTAACCAGAAAAGCACCCCTTCTCCCCAGGTTCCTGGTAGGACACCTGCCTTCCCTTCAAGGATGACTAGGTGGCCACTTCTCAGATTCCTCTCTCCTTTGGAGCACTTCTCCCATCTCCCACACTGATCAGTCTCCACCCTCACCAATAAGAAGTAACTCGCTTCTGGAGGACAAGGGACTCTGGCCAATTCTCCACTTCTGTTCCCCATGGTGAGCACGCATTCGCTCAAAGAAAATGCTCATCAGGAAAATACATTCTAGCTCTAGTGATCGATCCCCTTGTCCCTACCCCAGTCTAAAAGTTTCAGTGGCTCCCTGGTGTTCATAGATCTGGAACTGGAAGGGACTTGGGGCTGGGCTTCTAGTCCAACCCCGACTTTAAGATAAAATAATGAGCATTTCAGCTCTTATTTAAAACAGCGCTTTAAGGATTTCAAAGCACTTTACAAAATAGTTAATCAAATCTTACCATCAACATTCTTTTTATTTTTATCAAACAACTGACTGAAACCTTTCCGACTTTAAAGTTTGAGCGCCCCCCCCCCCGCCCGGACCCCCATTCTCTGAAAGCAAGATGTCATTAGAGTCCCACAAGGACCCCAGGAGGTGGGTTACTTTGAAAGGAATAGCACAAATACTACGGTGCTAAGTTTGCAAAGTGCTTTGCAAATAATTATTCAGCGGTACCCCCTGGCCGACTCCGGAAGGCAGGTGCTACCGACTTTGCCCATTTCAGGGACGAGCAAACTCTCAGCAGATGCAAGTTCAGAGACTTGCCCAGGATCGCCAAGATAGGTCAATCAAACTCGGCTCTTCCTGTCCCCAGGCCTCAGCTACCTAGCAGCTCCCAATTTACAGACAAGGACACTGAAGCTCAGGGAAACTAAGCGTCTTCTCGATTTCCAGCCGGTAAAAGCGTCACGGCCTCCCGCTGGGCTCGCGCTCGGCCCGGCCGCTCCTCCCCGGTCCCGCCCCGCTCCCCGGGCCTCACTGCCAGAAGGCCTAGGAGAGTTCTCCCGGCCCGGCCCCGCGTCCAGGTTCAGGCCTGGCTCCCGCTGTATGAGGGTGGATGGGGTGCTGCGCCCGCCTCCCCCCATCACGCGTGACTCGAGAAACGGGCGCGGGCGCTCACCCGAGCAGGGGCCACAAGCGGGAACCCATGGTCGCCGAGCTCCGCTGCTCTGCGGTAACACAAGGACACGGAGCTCCGCCCGCGGGCCGGCAACCAGGAGCCCGCCCCGGCCGGAGACTAAATCGCGGGAGCTCCGGACTCTGGGAGCTAGGGCATCCGGGAGATGTAGTACTGGAGAGCAGGAACCCTCTCGCTAGGGTGTCTGGGAGTTGTAGTCTTTTTGTCCTCTACCCTTATGCTTCGCTGAGGCTCTTGGGAAGAAGTCATGGTCTTATCGGGATGCAGGGGCTTTGAATCCCCAAAATGTTGGGGTTCCCGACCAGCATCGGGATTTGTCTCAAAAGAATTTTTAGACTTAGACCATCCAGATCAAAAGGCAAAGGTATTATTAAGAACTGCGAATATTGGGGGATCTCAGATACTGTCTCTGACGTTTATTTTTGTATGACCTTAAACTAACCTATATATGTTTCACATCTGGAAAACAGGAATGAATCCTTACCAATACAATCAAGGGTGAGGCAAAGATGCCAATTATCATCTCTATAATTTAATATTGTGCTAGAAATGTTAGATATAGCAAATAGAGAAGAAAAAGAAATTAGAATAGGTCACGAGGAAACAAAACTATCACTTTACAGATGACAGGTGTTATACTTAGAAAATCCTAGAGACAGTCAACTAAGTACTTGAAATTATTAACAATTTTAGCAAAGTTGCAGGATACAAAATAAACCCACACAGATCGTGAGAATTCCTACAACAATGTCCAGCAGCAAGAGACAGAAAAAGATGTTCCATTTAAAACAACTGTGGACAATATAAAATACTTGAGAGTATGCTTCTCGAGACAAATTCGGGACCTGTATAAACACAACCATTAAACATTTTTCACACAAACAAAGTCAGACTTAAACAACTGGAAAAAAAGTTAATTGCTCATGGATAGGCTGAGGACATCTAATAAAAATGACAATTCTGCCTAAATTAATCACTGGCTTTAATTTAGCCAGTGTCACACCAAACTACCAAAAATTATTTTATAAAGCTAGAAAAAGTTATAACAAAATTCATCTGGGAGAACAAAAGCTCAAAAATATTAAGGGAATCAATGAAAAGAAAATTATGAAAGAAAGTGGTCTAGCCATACCAGATTTCAAACTGTATTACAAAGCAGTAATTATCAAAAACAATTTGGTACTACTTAAGAAATAAAGTGGTGAATCAGTGGAATAGATTAAGTAGAAACTACATTATAATAAATGACAGTAGTAATGAAGTATATAATAAATCTAAAGAATCAGGCTTTTGGATCAAAACTCATTATTTGACAAATATTGCTGGAGAAACTTGAAAACAGTATGGCAGAAACTAAGTAGACCAACACCTTGCATCATACACTAAGATAAGGTCAAAATGTCTACATGATATATACATAAAGCAAATTAAAAGAGCATGGAATAGTTGATCTGTAAGACTTATAGATAAGAACAGAATTTAAGACCAAAGAAGTTAATAGAGAGCATTACAAAATGTAAAATAGTTCATTTTGATTACATAAAATTAAAGTTTTTGCACAAACAAAACCAATGCAATCAAAAATCATAAGGAAAGCAGAAAATTGGGGAAAATTTTTTGCAACAAGTATTTCTGATAAAGACCTCGTTTCTCAAATATAAAAGAATCGAATCAAGTCAAAATACAAGCCACTATCCAAATGGTCTATGAGGGAAGGCTCTTGAAGCTTATGCGATCAGGGGAGACTTCATATAAAAGGTGTTATTTTAATGGCCTCTTGAAGGAAAAGGGGAATTGAATGAGGTTGAGGCACCTGCAGAAACCGTAATCATAACCAGAAGGGCAAGAGATAATCAACTATTTTAATATGCATATTAATATGCATGTAATAGTAATTCAACAAAAGCAGGACCTAAATCTTCTTTAACAAGGTAAAATTTTTAAAATGCATAATTTGGTGTGGAAATATGTTAAATTCAACAGGGCAGCAGCAATTGGAAGGAGGGGTTATTTGCAAGCAAAATAAACTTCTTGATCCTATAAGGGAAATTCAAAGGGAAAAAGAGAAAAGACTTAGAATCTTATTCTCTAGAGTATTCATCATTTGATGAAGGGCTTACCAAATTAAGATTTATCAATACAATAGAATATTATTGCGTAGTAAGCGATGTTTTCAGAAAATCCTGAGAAGCTTGGTAACAGTGAAATGAGGAGCACTGGGGAAATCGTTTTATTAAAAAAAAAAAAAAAGTCTCATTAAAGATTTCTAAAACACTTGAAAAACTTGAAAACCATTATACCCTATCACGTCCCCGCAGGACCTTTGATGAAGCATCTTGCCCATTCTCTGACAGAGAGATAATGATCTCAAGATTTTCTGTAACTCAAAATTTAAGGGATGAACTAGTGAAGTTCACAGTTCAAAGCTCCGCAAACTCAAGGACTATGTGCATGTGCAAGGAGGGCCTCCTGAGTTTTAGATCCAGTAGGTGGCAGTCAACAGGTTGGCTAGAGCGTCCATTGAATAGGGAGGGACATTCTATCCTTCCTCAACTCGTTGCTTGTGGAAGACCAGGAAGTGGAAGCTACATATCCCAGAGTTCAACGCTCTCTCCTTCCTTCTGCTGTGGCTGCCATTGAGGCTACAATAGGTGAGCAGAGCGACCTGCGGGGAATCCGACGCCATCTGCGGCTCAGTCCGCTTTCCCACCCCGTTGCTGAAGGCTGCCTGAAGGGAGGGACGAGGGTTTTTTGGGCCTTGGGTCTAGGGAGGCGGGTGGTTGTCCGAGAGGCCTCACGGAGCTTTCTGATTACTGTCTCCCTCCGCAGCGCCGCAGCCATGGCCATCCGATACCCCATGGCCGTGGGCCTCAACAAAGGCCACAAAGTTACCAAAAACGTTTCCAAGCCGCGACACTGCCGCCGCCGTGGGGTGAGTCAAAAGCTGCGACCTACGAAAACGGGAGGAAGGGGGTTGACCAGGACTGCAGTCCCCCGAGGTTGTGCGCACGCGCAGGGGCGTCTGGCGGCCTGGGGCCGCGACCTGGCCTGTGAAAAATTTGGGTTCAGGATGGTGGAGGGTTGGGTGTGTATTTGGGGAACTCCGAACCGGAGCTGAACTCCCAGGGTCTTGGTGGTGGAGTAAGCGTCTGATCCGATCCATTTTACCGGTGGGATAATCGAGGCCCTGGCCAGATTCGGGGCAGCAGTTTCCCCTAGGTTCTACTCCACCTCTCCGAGACCCCCGTTCACGTTTCGAGGCTCCCAGATAGTATCTTCCGCCTAGGCCTATAGGAGAGATTACATGTACCCCAAACGCTCTGCGGCCGCCTCCTCGTGATATGCTTGTCTTGCTTGGCCCATCAGTCCTTATGTTCGCTGTAGTGATTATTGGGACATCAGTACTTCCTTGCAATAAGGTGGGCTGCATCATTAAGGGGGAGTTTTAAGGACAGGTTAGATGAGTTTTTACTGTGACAGTAATTTTTGTTCCAAGTAGAGATTAAAGAAAATAGTTTTTTACTTGGGTTTTGTAACTCTTAAAATTGAGATAATTTCAAGGAGTATAACTTAATACCGTCCCTAACTCCCCTTGCCCCTCCGACTCCTTGCCTTTACAGAGCCAGAATGGTGTTTTTCATGGTGGTTCAATGAGTGAACTTCCCAGACCAGGTCTAGAATCTGTTGGTAATTCTCTAGGTTTTTCTGCATTATTTAAAAAAAAAATTACAAACTGATTTAGGGTATGCGGAATGCTTCTCAACAAGCCTATGAAATAGGTGTACACCTTTATAAAAAAAAGAAATAGGGTCTGAGTTTATGTAATCACCTATCACATAAGTGTTCTAACCATTAGACCATTTTATGATTGAGGTAGTGGGGTAAGTCTGTAGAGGTTGAATGCTGTTTCCTTTCAATTTAACAAGCCCTGATGACTGTGTGCTTGCAGTTAGCAAGAATACAGAGGCAAAAATGAAATTACTTGCCCTCAAGAGGCTTGTTTTATTAAGGGGAAAGGCACAGTACAGTAGATAAACTAATTGTGAGGGATGGAGTGGAATACTAGTAACTAGAAACATGAAAGGCCTTATGAAGGGAATAGTTTCTGTGCTATACTAGTAAAGAAGTCATTTGCTGTTTCTGCAAAGGCCCAGAGCTGGAATGTTGGGGGTATTTAAAATTGGAAGTAGGCAAGTAAGACGTGTTGAATGTTGAATTCAAGGAAAGAAGTGATTGAAAAGTCAGAATGATGGCAAGTTGTAGTTGATTTTAAAGCCAAACAAGAGCAAGCGGGAAGCTACTGAAGCTTCTTGGGCAAGGGGAATGATATTTCTATGCATTAGGAATATCATTATGAGAGCTGTGTGGAAAATGGGAGAGCATGGAGAAGCCTATTGGAGTACAAACCAAAGGTGGTGATAGAAATCTGAATTAGGGTATGGCTGTGAGTGAAGAGAGACAAGGGATGGGTACCTTTATGGAGGTAGAACTGGCAACTCAAATACAGTAGTGTGGAGTAAGAGAGAAGGCTCAAGAAAAGCTTCCAAGCTAACTTACATGAGAATTATAAAATTGGTAGTGAGGAAGTTTGGGGAAGGCATAGATTTCATTGGTAAAGGAAGTTTTCCTGAAGAACTAAAGCAATCTGGAACTAGCAGCCAAAAGTCTTTTCTACTATCCTCCATAATATTTTCTCATATTCCTTGTACTTTTCCCTCACTTCCTAGTTAGGGAAGTCTTGATTCAACCTGACATAGTCAGTGGCTTCAGTATCATAGTTAGGGAAGTCTTGATTCAACCTGACATAGTCAGTGGCTTCAGTATCATAGGAAGAAGCACTGAATTTTTAAGTTAAACATAAATTAAAAGAGTTATGGGATTTAGAACTGGAAGAAATTTTATACTTCTTTAGTCTCCTTTATATTCCAGAGGAAACTGGGAAATTCACAGTAAGATTCCCCAGGAAATAAGAGAAGCTAGGATTAAATAAGCATTTGTTTTCAGTGTCGAATGCTCAGATCCCAAGATTATACAAAAATAAAGTTCTCTGCCCCCCAGAGGTCAAAGTTCCCCAGGGAAAGTTATCTTCACCACAAAGAAGTACTTCTGGGGCCTGATCAAATCTGTTTTTTTTTTTTTTTTTTTTTTAACAGCGCTTGACCAAACACACCAAGTTTGTGAGAGATATGATCCGGGAGGTGTGTGGCTTTGCTCCGTATGAGAGGCGAGCCATGGAATTGTTAAAGGTCTCCAAGGATAAGCGAGCCCTTAAATTCATCAAAAAAAGGGTAAGTGTGACTTCATGAGGGTGAAAGGGGGGTGGGATATATGCAGAACCTCTCTTTATGTCTTCTTTTCTCTTAGGTGGGAACTCACATCCGTGCCAAGAGGAAGAGAGAGGAGCTCAGCAACGTCCTAGCTGCCATGAGGAAGGCTGCTGCCAAGAAGGACTAAATTAAACCTTTGCCCCTTTACCTAATAAAAAAAAATTTGATACGTAAGCTTGTGTCCTAGACCTGGTCTATTCTGAATGAATATCTTCTCAAGAGCTTTTAACCATGGGAGGAGATAGGAACTACTGAGAAGGTACTGCCTTTGGGCCTTAGAATTCTGGGCTTGGCAGGTAAATTGCATTCAAATCCTTTTTTGCCAGGGCTTATTTTGAATTGAGTTTTAAATGGATGGATCAAAAGAATGGGATTTAGAGGAATCTCCTTTGGTGAACAAAGGCTTCAAGATGAGATTCAAAACAAGCATTAAGTGCTTATACTATAGGCTAGATAGTAGGCACTATTTAGCATTCTTCCCCCTTCCCACCCCCCCCCAAAAGTCTCAGGCTCTGATAACCATTTTCAATTGTAAGCTTTTTGCTGAGGCAATTGGGGTTAAGTGACTTGCCCAGGGTCACACAGCTAGGGAATGTTAAGTGTCTGAGACCAGATTTGAACTCAGGTCCTCCTGACTTCAGGGCTGGTGCTCTATCCACTGTGCCACCTAGCTACCCCGTCACTGGGAGGTTTTGATGTGAGTTTGGGCCCAAGCACAATTTAATTTGAGAAACAGGATGTGTTGTAATCAGGAAAAAGTTAGCCAGACACCAGTACTGGAAATTATTTTTATCATAAATACATTTTCAAGCACAACAGGCCTTCTCTAAATTGTTTTCTAAACTATACATGAAACCACCATGAATGGGTTTCATTGGTTACCTAGCAGCATTAGTGATCCTAGTTTCTGTCCACATTGCTAATATCTGGAATTTGGCTTAAGCTCCCCTGCCCTTTTAGTTTAAAAGTTCATCGTTCCACGGTTTCCTCCTGGGCAAAGACGATGTCAAAGATCTCATTGTAGTGCTCCACAAAGTGGGTTTCTAACCCTTCAGTGATGAAGCTTGCAAGGTCATAATAGTCCTTCTTGTTTTCTGCAGGGAGGATGACACAGGTAACCCCTGCTCTTTTGGCCTATGAGGATAATGAACAAAATCAGAAATGAGGCTGTAATGACAGCTGGTAATTTCTATTGTCCTAAACCCGATTGAGCAAAAAGATATGAAAATTATGAAGCAGAGGGCCTTGAATCTGGATACAATCTTTTAAATAGTGGGGAACCAGTGAAGGATTCTGAGCATGAGAAAAAACAAGCATGAATATTTAGCTTTTCAGTACTGACACTTCTCATCTTTCCTCCCAAATGCCTTGGCATAATAGGGCATGGGGGGTAGGAGGAGAGAACACGATCACATAAATGGCAAATGTTGGGTGAGAAAATCATTTGAGTTCTAACCCCAGAAACATTTCTTGCTCTTCACCGTAGGGCACTTGCCACCTCCCATCTCTCACTAGGCAGTACAAATAACACCCCATTTTACAAGCTCAGGAAAGGAAAGAGGTTATGAGAGCTCATGAGAATTGGAACCAGAAATTGAATTTGTGACTTCTGAGTCTAGCAGTCTCTCAAGCACTTACTGCGATGGTTTTCTCCTTAATGCCTCCCACAGGAAGGATCTTGCCAGTGAGGGATACCTCCCCTGTCATGGCCACATTCTGCCTAATGGGCTGGTTTGTGGCCAAGGAGAGTAGGGCGGTGACAATGGTACAGCCTGCACTGGGGCCATCCTTCGGGGTCGCCCCCTGTGAAGAAAAGGACAGTGGACTTAAGGGTTGGCCCAAAGTTGGGTTCCTTTCCCCAATTACTGGAATAAGGCAGGGTTAAGGTTCTGAGGACAGGAGGTGAAAGTGAGTAGGCCACATGCTTACCTCAGGCACATGCAGGTGGATGTGTGAGGCCAACAAGAAATCATTGGAAGGGTCTTTACGCATTAAAAATGCCCGGGCAAATGTATAAGCAATCTTGGCACTTTCTTTCATGACTTCTCCTAGCTGACCTGTCACCTCTATGCTCCCATCTTTGCTGTCTTTATCCTTGGGGCGCCGTAGTGAAGTCTCAATGAACAAGGTAGAACCTCCTGAGGCAGAAAAAGACCATCAGGCTCAGAGCTAAGTATTGCTAGTTATGACAAGGCAGACAGCTTACACTGTCCCCCTCTTGTACTGGGGGCATCCATTGGCTTCCTCCTGCAGTTTGGTTTTGGACTTGAGCTGTGTACAGGGAAAAGTTCTAGTAAGCCAACCTAAGCCAACCTCCTTCAGGAATACAAATCTACTCTACCTACAGCAGGACTGATCGTAGCAACCACTGTCAGAACTGCCCAGGTCCAATGGCCTGCCACTCCCAATTCATTCTTCCTGCTTTTAGAGGTACCTCCCCTCTTCCTCCAACTAGTTCCAACCATGTGCTTCACAAATAGGCTGCTCCTTTGCCTCTCCCTGCTTATGCCATTCTGTAGCCTCAAAAACACTTGTGATCCTCACCTCACTGCTTCAATTCCTATTCATTTTCTCTTCCAAGAAGCCTTCCCTGTTCACCCATCCCACTTCAGACTTCACATCAGCTCTTTCCACCTCAAATGATCATAAATATTATAATTTGTATCTTACCCTCATGCTACCCAAAGCTTCCCCAATCCCTGGCACAGTACTTGACACAGCTGGCATGTCACAGAGGACCATTATCCATCAACCCCATCTCTATCTTACCCATGGCTGTCCATGCCAGACCCATGACCACGCCTGGTGGTGTCACATCATACATGCGCTCCACAGTGAAAATGGGCTTTCCCACAAAGTCTTGTAGGTTCTCCGGAGTTATCTCCACAAACTCCATCTCCCCACTGACTAGCTTGTAGGCAGATTTTCTTAACATCTGGGGAAAGAGAAAGGGAGGAAGAATTTCACCAATTGACTTGATGCAGATTTGTTGGACTGAGATGCAAGGAGAGTCCTTCGATCAAGAAATTTACTGACTCTACCATCCTGTCATCCCTCCCTCCCCAAAAAGTCAACTCCTCCCCTTCCCTCATCTCCACCCCATGCCCTGGTGCCCTCATGGAGGCAGTTTCTCCATGCTGGAATATTTGGATCATTTTCCCTCTGGTCATTCTGTCCATGGGTCAGTTCCAGACTTCCTCCAACAAGGCCTTTCCCAACTCCTCAGGACCCCCCCCCTCCCCCGGTGTGAGAGATAAGGCGTTTTTGCCTGGCACACAGTAAGGGCTTGAACAAAACTGGCTGAATTTAATGACCTTAAGGCTCACCTTCTCAACCTGCTTCTGCAGGTTTCGGACTCCACTCTCTCGACAATACTGCTTGATAAGAAGGGTCAACACGTCTGATGAGACTTTGGTTTTGCTTTCATCCAGACCACAAAGGATTCGGGCCTGAGGGACCAGGTAACGCTGAAAGGAAAACCATCTAATAAATCCAATGTATGTGTTGGAAGAATTAAAAAGGGAAAAATCTTTCCATCTCTTCTATTTTCTCCCCATTTCATTCAACACTGATGGTGGTATCTCTCCTCATTGGCCATAGTGCTATCTTCAAATAGGTCACACACTCCAAGCCTACTACCTTCAGATAATGTGAAGACAGTAATCACAACTGGTATCAGAAGGAGCAGTCTGGGATCCAGATAAAAAGCTTAATGCCTCACATGGTAGGAAAATTTTACACTTTTATGTGCCTCTAACTTTCAGTAGCTCACACTTCAACATCTTTATTTTGCATACAATTGCATAAAGTATTTCCACCTCACAGAGGTGACCTGCACAAGCCAACAACTACATGGGAAGGTATGCAAACTCAAATGCTGCCACTCTGACTCCAGATTTGTTTACTTTTCAGAATAATGCAAAAAGTGACCAGTCAATCTTCATTTCTCGTGAAATATTTTTTTCAATGCTAATACAGAATTTGAAACCTCAGACAGGAACCTTAAGAAATATCTACTTTGACTTATAACTCAGTCAATGAACCCTTTGTACGACATTTCCACTGGCTGGAAGGTCTTCCATTAGGGTGAGCTCAGGACCTTGAGAAATAGTTTCTCCCACTTCTTGGTAATTCTAAGACAAAACAACTCACATATAATTAACTGCAATATCCAGCAAGACAGGTAGATGTGGAATAGGATACAAAGAGACAAGGGATTAAATGAGGAAGAGGATCCTCAGAGGCTACTGGTAAAAAGGATAGTGATCACAAAACTTCATGCATTTCCCCATGCATGCTGATAACCAGGCAACTGATAAGAGGTGGTACTCCTGAGAGGTCCAGCATCCTGAACCCCAGAGCCCTAGGAAAAAGCTTAGGGGGTGGGAGAGGGGGAAGACTATGGTTCCCACAACAGGCCGGGCAGGCAACAGGAAGAACAAAGGCTCAGAACTTCTCACCTCTGCAATGGCAAGTTTCTCCTGGGCCACATAGCCAGAGACGTTAATCATCTCCATCCTGTCTCTCAGGGGCTCAGGGATGGTGTCTATAATATTGGCTGTGCAGATGAACAGAACCTGGAGAAAGGCAGACCCATGAAACAGATAGTCCCCTATACTAACCTAAGCAAGGTCATGGGTTCATCAGGACTTGGCCTGTGGTTCACAGTAGAAAGATAAATAGGTACCTTAGAAAGATCCACTGGGACATCTAGATAATGGTCCAGGAAGTTGGAGTTTTGCTCTGGATCTAGAAGCTCAAGCAACGCAGAAGAAGGGTCTCCCTGGTAGCCCCGCCCAATCTTATCTACCTGCAGCACATTGTGGAAGACAGAGTTGATACCATTTTCCACATCTGGGAAGCAAACTCTAAGATTTAGAACTAAAAGGAACACTAGAATATCTAGTTTAAACTCCTCAGTAGAGATGAGAACTCTGAAGCTCAGAAAGTTTAGAGATCAGGTAAGTAAGGTAAGTATTGGAACCTGGACCCCACCTGTTTGCCTATTTCATACCCTCTTAACTCCCCCATCTCATTCTCTTCCCTGTCAATTATGCACAGGGGCTTAAACTAGCTCCCTTCACTCTAACAAAGCAGGAGAGCAGTCCAACCAGCTCAGAGACTCCAAGATTGCTTTAGAATGGAGATAGTAGGGACAGGAAGCTTGTCAGCCTAGGATGGCAGCCAGGTGAGGAACACTCCTCTCTATTGCCATACCCAGATGGCCCAATACAAGCATACTGAGCAGTTAGGATAGATAGGATAGAACAAATGCTTTCCAAGGGAGGCAGACACACAACCTCATCGATTAGAATAAGGGGATTTTCCGTCTTAGTCTTTTTCAGACACTGGATGATCTTCCCTGGCATGGCTCCAACATAAGTCCTCCTAGAGAAGAGAAGCCACAGCAAAGTTAAAATTTGAACAAAGCTTTGGTGAACTGAACTGAATTTCTGGGTAACATCAGGGAAACAGGTAAAGAGGAGCCCAAAAGCGGTCCTATTTCAAAGTGTTGTGCCTGTTTCAGTTTCCCTTAGTTACTGTCTCAGTCTCCCTCAGTTGCTATCTCAGTTTCCCTCAGCTGCTGTCTCAGTTTCCCTCAGTTGCTGTCTCAGTCTCCCTCAGTTACTGTCTCAGTTTCCCTCAGTTGCAGTATCAGTCTCCCCTAATTGCTGTTTCAGTCTCCCTTAATTGCTCTGTCCCGGAATAGAATCCCCACTTCCTGACCTTCAGAAATAACTGGACTCACATTCCAAAGTAATCATGAAACCTCCAGATGGTCAGCCTCAATCTACCTCTTATCTATGTGACCCAGACAAGCAGTCTGCTTTGGCAAGGCTCCTTACTCCTACCTGCCAGAACTGAATTTATGGTTTCCTTGGACACCAGATGTGCTCAGCTGTTCCCATGAGTTCTTTGTCTCCCTGAGCTATAGGAACCATATATAATGTTTGAAGTTCCTTGATGGAGCTACTGAGTACTTTGTATTCAGTCGGCTGACTCTGTGTCAGTCTCTGGACTGGACTTCGTGCTTTGAAAGTCCCACCAGTCCTGGTCCATAGCTATGGATTCTGAACTCTCAACATCAATAAAGCATTACCTAATTTCTACTGTGTGATACTGCCTCAGTTTCTCCCTGAGCATTACAAAAGGATCATTTAATATACAAAGTAGGTCAAAACAAATGTTTCCAACATTAACCATTTAACTTCTTAGCTATTAGAAGTCTATGACTGAAGAAAAATTTTACATTTATGGTTCTCTGCCATTAAATAGGAGAGCCAGCCTCAGGTAACAGAAAGAACTGTAGAATCAGGAATCCCAAGTTCAAATCCTGGCTTCCAAAATTAGTGTACAAGGGCAACTCCTTTAGCCTTTTTGTACCCCAGTTTTTTCTTTTTTGTAAATCTGAGATTTTTGCATTTTTAACTCATGTTACTTATAGGAAAAAAGTGCTTGGTAAAATCTCAGAGCCTCTAAGCACATGAAATGATTGACAGTCATAGTAATAATGAAATCTTAAAATATAGCTGTGTCTACCACCTTTATGAAAAGACGTGGAGATTTTTGGATGAGAGTTCATAAAAGAATCAATTCTCCTCCAAAGGTAACAGAACCTGTTACCTTTGTAAGGTAAGATACTTAGACATGTATCTCTTATATAAATATACCTTTTATACAATATCTTATTTCCCTCCAAAGAATTCTGCAAGATGAGCATTTTAAAGAGGAGTTCCATTTTATAGAGAAGAATAAGGCTTCAAAAGGAAGCAACTTGAGGTCACAATGCTAATAATGGACAGCAGGGCAGATACAGATTTTTCCTTCCGATGCATTGCCAAATTTAGAACTGAATTCACCCCTATTCCAGATGGGTAATAGCTGTATAAACAAGGAATTGTTATGAAATAGGACTTAGCCCATTAAGTGATAGGACAGAGTAGTTCTCAAGGTTCAGTTATTTCAAGGACTTTACCCTCATCCATTTCATCAGTGAGTTGGGTAATTTCATCAGAGTTATTTTCTCTCATTGGCTCAAAAGGTCATTTTATCAAACTAAAGGCCTTGGTTCTTTTATCATAAATCAAGACAAGTTAGGACAAGCCTGACCTCCGCAGTATATTCTTTTTCCTCTACCCTCTTCAACTCCCTTTCCAGTTACTTCTTTGGAAACAAAGAATGCCAGAGCTGGAAGGGACTTTAAGAGTCTACCTAGTTCAGAGGTTCTTAAACTGCCTGAAGGTCACCAAGGCAGGAAAGATATAGCACTCTTTTCTGGGCCCAGCCATGGGTGTTTGGGGTACACAGGAAGAGACTTTGGACAAATCCCTTTCCCTTTCTGAATCTGTTTCCTCCTCTATAAAATCAAAGTCAAACAAGCAAGATGACCCCTCTGAGGTCTCAATCTCATGAGAGCTTCAGCAGGTGAGATGCTACCCCATCTAATTCAATTGTAACTATATACTGTACACCACAAATGCCATAAAAGTTCGAAGGTGGGGAATGGTCAGGGAAGGCTTGCAGTAGAATATAAACTAAGCCTTGGACAGGGTCCTCTCAGCACCCTCATAGGACTCAAGCCACAGGGACTTACCTGTGTCCCTTGATTTCTGCCACATCAGTCATGCCTCCGACACTGAACCGGAAATATTCTCTATTCAAAGCTCTTGCAATGGAGCGAGCAATGCTTGTCTTGCCCACTCCTGGAGGACCATAGAAACAAAGGATCTTCCCTTGTGTAGATCCTCGGAGTTGGCTCACAGCGATAAATTCCTGAACACAGGAAGGAAGTATTATGGGTCAGGAATACTCAAATTTATACTACTATAACTAGCACCCCATCTCCCAAGATTGAAACTCTGGTAGAGAGCTTGTGAACACTGCTTAGGTCATATGCAACCAAGAGTACCCTGATTACTTGACTCTCCCCCTCCCTCCAGGACACCTTCCATAATACTCACTCCCCATACCGAGCACCTTTAGCATACAATCTAGTATTAAATTACATCTTATGCTAGCTTATAGTGTATTTTACATTCTTAGCATCTAGCACATTGCTTGGTAGATGTTTAATAAATACTGATTAATCAAAATCACAATGAATGTTATCAACTGAAATATTTGTAAAAAAGTGTTCAGCACACAGCAGGTGTTATATAAATGCTTATTCCCTTTGTTTCCCCTTATCACTTGATGGACTATATTTGTCTGACCACAGGAGAAGACATGGGACTCTTACAACTCTTAATATTGACATTTTGCTGTTATTAAAGCAGCTAGTGCTACTAATGACTCGAAATGTGTCTGCATTCCATTAAAACCTCCAGATTTTTTGTAAGGGAACTCTTGTCACACCACACCTTCCCCAGTTTACATGTATCTCTCTATTAATTTCCAACTTGTGATTTTACCCAAACAATACATTAATCAATCCTCCTGGATTCCTGTCAAATATATTAAACAAGTCAGCTACTCTGTCATCCAAGTCCCTGATAACAATGTCTCAAGACACTCTGTTGGTGGTCTCCCTCCAACCCACTGATGACAAAACAACTCTTTGGATCTAATTACTCAATCAGATATTTATCCACTTAACTGTACTATCTCCTTGTCCTCAAGGATGGGCATGAGAGACTATGTTAAATGTTTTGCTGAAATCCAGGTATACTAAGTCTATGTCCCTCTCCTGAGTTTAGTAACCCTGTTAAAAAAAAGAGAAGGAAATCAAGGCTCTAACATGGAAGTCTGGTGTCGGTGTTAAAGTAGCAGGCTGCAGAGTGCAGAAAAGCAGGGCTTACCAAGATGCGTTTCTTTACATCCTCCATGCCATAATGATCTTCCTCTAGGACTTCCTTGGCTCTGGCCAGATCCAAATTCTCATCACTTTGTTTCCCCCAGGGTATGGAAGTCAACCAATCCAGGTAATTTCGAGTGACACTGAATAATACACATATCCAATCAATTTTGAGTTTAAACTAGAAGTACTGTGAATACTTAAACACTCCTCTAGGCCCCTAATACCAACATTCTTCAAGTAGAGCCCTAACCAGATTAAAATGAATCTCAGAAATATTTAACAAAATAAACAAAAATGCAATAGAATATAATATTAATGTGATTATCAATATACAGCCTGAAGGTATTTTCAATTTGAATGTGACTTTCCATCTCCATGCTGTGCCAAGCCTTGAAAACACTCTTTTCCCCTTAGCCTCTCAGAATCTGAGTTTCCCTCAAATCTGAGCCTAAATGCTACAAAATACAAAAGATTTTTCCTGATCCTCTTACCTCCACTCCCCCAAGCAGAAAATGTATCTTTTATTTGGTTTTTGTGTATCCTTATCTATGCACCTACTGTTTCATTTGATAACATGTAAGCACTTGGAGGACAGATAGTTTCAGTTTCTTTGTATCAGTGTGTGGCAATTATGTAATAAAGGCTTGTTGATTTCTAGAATAAGACTAGAAGAGACTAGCTGCCTGTGATTCTTCCTCAGTGGATGGGATATCTTTGGGTTAGGGTATAGGCTGTTTCTGAACTAGAATTTTGAATGGATCTAGGGTTTAGTGTATTCTGCTTGTAGGCCAAGGGTACATTTATGATGTACTAAAAGACATCCTAGAAATTAGAAAAGTGTCAATTCCTTGCTCAGGAAGAATGGCTCCTTATTGCTTCTAGGGTAAAAATACAGCTATTACCTTGCAAATCTTGAGGGTTAGGGACATAGTATTTCCACTATCTGAAAAATCATTGTAAAAATGTTTGACCCTCTCTCCGAACCAAAGAAGACATTTGAATTTTTTCTTTTATGGAGTGTTTATAATGCCTTATTGTAAAATTGGATATCATAGAATAATTTATTAACATTTTGTGCACTTCTGATTTTTTTCTTTTCTTGTGTTTTGTGCAGCTTCTGCAAAACTTCCCCCCAAATTTCCATTTAATTTCTTATGCCATCTTGCAATATATTGAAACCTTGATGGGGAAAGTCATGATGTGGAAGGGATAACTGTACACACTTGTGCCTGGCATTTACATCCCTTCAAAGTTGATTTCACATTACTTTCTCCCTTATATTCTTTATGCTTTGGACACATGGGTGTATGGCCCTTCTTGATTTGTTTCTTCAGTTGCCAGTGTCCCATGGATCCTAGAAATGGCTCACTTATGTGTTTCCCTAGAGTAATATGTTTCTTGAGGAAAGATAGGATTCTATTTTCTGTCTTAGTATTCCTAGGACAATGCCTCACACAGTATGCTCTCATGTTAAATTATCAAATCCTTCCAAACCTATCTGCAACAAGTGTCAAATTTCTGCTCTTTCAATTCCTTCTGCTACTACCAGGAACAGGGGAAGAGTTGGGAAAAGACAGTAACTCTTTAACAGGTTTGTCCACTTCTATCACCTCTTTGATACAATTTAGCCTTCATACTACTTACTGCCAGAAGAGTGGTTAATTAGATACTTTCAGGATATTTCGCCTCATATATGGGGCTCTAGTCACAAGTTAAAAACATTTCAATGGCTCTTTACTTCTTAATAAGTAAATACCAACCCCTTTTCTGGGCAGTAAACGTCTTTCACAAATAAGCAACTTCTCATATCACAGTCTCTAACTTCTGTTGGCAAATGGGCCTACTTTCTTTTCCTTAAAAATACCCTGTTACTTTCTGAGTCCTTAACTGTGTGTTATTCCTGCTCCTTATACTTATATATATATTTCCTCTCCTCTATTAGATAGGAAGCAAGATAGTGGTCTGAAAGACGAGCTTGAGATAAGCTGATAAAAAATAGTTTCAGGAAAGGAAAGAAAGAAAAAGGGAGAGAGGGAGGGAGAACGGGAGAGAGACAAGGAGAGAAAGAGCGTGAGAAGAGTAAATTATTTCTGAGAAAGCTAAAGGTAATCACAACAGAAACTCCTTATGTACTTAAGGGAAGGCTGCTGGTGTTGGCAACTTCCCCAAAAGTGAGTATCAAGTCCTGAGATACACCAGCTCAAGTTTTTCTATTCCTTCCAAAGTGGAATGGGAGAAGCAGGTCACTCCCACCCCCTTCTCCAAGAGCCTCAAGACAGCCAGCAGCACCCATTCTAGCCCCAGGTCAGCAATAGCAATGTCAATTTTCGACCACTTTCCTCAAAGCCAAGACATCATTCATTTGCTTAGTCTTCTTCCTCAGCTGGATTAAATAATTATTTTTTGAGGGCATTTCCAATTCTCGTATTCTATGAGTTTTTTTAAGGGAGTCAAAAAGTATAAGGCGGGGAAAGTTAAGAGAGCTATATGTAAAATCCAAGTCATTCAAATATTTTTTTTTACAACAGGGGTTCTTAACCTGGGCTCTGTGAACTTATTTTAAAAAATATTTTGATATATTGGTTTCCTTTGTAAATCTATGATTTTAAAACATGATTTTACTCATAGATTTTACTCAATTGTCAAAAAGGCCCACGGCAAAAAAGTTTAAGAACCCTTGCCTTGGAGGACACCTGTTTCAAGTAAATATAAATAACAACTATAAAGTCCTCTCCCTGACCACCTCCAATGCCAGAAGTCTCACTACTGTGGTGACTGCCCAATTCTATTTTTAGACACGTGTCATTAAAATTCAATCCTTTTGTCTCATTGCTGTTGGATTCTGATTTAGACTTGAGGTGAGTGAGCCCAACTGTTCAATAAAGTGATTGAGGGATGCGCATGTTCAGGTCTGGGTTGGCAGTAGCTAGTTCACTCAGTCCAAGTTCACCCCCTGGATGAGCTCCCTGACTTGTTTTTCTGATAATGGAACTTTCCTAGAGATCAACAAAGAGAAAAAAAGAGAAGCCACCAATGTTACCTAATTAATAAACTAACTGAGGAGAGGGGTTGTGCCTCAGTTTGAATCTTCCCCAGCACCCCACAATTTAATGAAGATAATCACTACTTGCCCTGGAGTTCCTAAAAGTTAAAACTTCTTTTGGGAAGGGGATAGAGTTGGGGACCAAATGTATTACCATCCTCACTGGTTACCTGCTCTGTCCCTTTGGGCACTTCCAGAGAATTCCCTCAAAATTCCTAATAGGTTAGCAGATATTATGGAGCTCTGAATAGTGGGATGTTTTGCTTACCATAAAGTCAGATTTTTCCTCTGATAAAGTAAAGTCAATATGATTAACATTCAGGCATGATGCATGGTGCTGTAAGGTGGCCTTGAAATTTCAAAGGAGATAACTGATTTCTCTTTTACTTCCCGAGGACAGCGGACAAAAGAAAACAAATTTAACTCTCAGGAATCCTGGATCTGAAAGTTAGAATTACTTGGTTTATTACCAAGGTTTGGGATTGGTACTTTTGGCCATGAGAAGGGTCCTATGGACACTAAGAAGTGTCTGCAAGGTCTTGGATTTTAAGGTCCATGTTCTAGACTCACTTATTAACAATTTGGTTGTTTCAACATTAGCACAAGCCTAACAAAATATGTGACTACAGTTTTGCCAAGATAATTCCCAAAGGCCAGGAGAAACTGACTAGATCTTGCTGCCTGAGTGGGCTGACACTAGCAGCTGCCACACATATAAACTGATATAATTACCAGTCAACTCCAGATTGACTTTTTTTCTATTACCTTCCTTCACTTTACCCAGGGTATTAATCAAATGGCAAGTTTATCTCTCTCTGCTAAATTTCTGGGCACCAGAAACTGTCTGCCCACCCTCCTGGAATTATGAAACCCTTGGGTGTAAGTTACTAACTTGAACTCTGAGGAATGATTGTCCAACAAGCCCAATTTGCTCAGCTCTTCATCAATCACATCCATGACGTGCTTGGGAACAGTGAGTTCCTTTAAACGTTCTCGGAATTTCTCCTCAATGGCATCTTTGTCTTCCTTCTCCAGACCCAGCTCTTTCTTGATAATTTTAAGCTGCTCTTGTAGAAGGTACTTTCGATGAGTTTGCTTGATCTTCTCTTCTACCTACAACAAGCAATAGCTGACCTCTGGATAACATGGTAGGAGGGCATGAGACTCAGAACATGCAGGTCACATGCAGCCGCCACAAACTCTTTTCACAGTTAACACAGTATACATTCGCACAGATGCTTGCACACGCAAGAAACTGGTAAAGCCACAATTTCCAGCTGCATCCCTTTGAAAGGCTGCCAATGCTACACCAGAATAACAGGCACTCACAGACAGCTCTTCTGACCAAGCCAGCCCCCTCCATGGAGAGCACTCCAGAGGACATCTGAGAACAATGTTAGGCTCATCCAGTTCTTAGTGCTTCCTTATTGAGAATGCTTCTTAGATTCTAACTTTCCCATGATTTCCCCATTCTACTTCAGAAAAGAGATCACTGGCCAGAATCTTCTAAAGTCACTGTCTCCACCATGGCTTTTTCTAAGGATGCTCAGACAGGGATGAGACAAAATATAACCAGCACATGGTTGTATCACCACAGTAGCCTACGCTGATAAATTTCAACTTCAAATGTTGCTATTACAACACTAAAATTAATCCTTTAAACATTTTTTTTAGATTCTTATCTCCTTCTTACCCACTGTCTCTGAAATGTCTTCCTATGATACCTCATCCTAGTATCAGTGATCCTATACTCTTGAAAATCATGTGATAGTTGAAGGCCAATATGGTTTTAATTATCTAAGGCCAGCCTAGCTTGGATTGAAAGTGCTCTTCAACAGAAATTTGGCCACAGCAGCTCAATTCCAATGTACCCTGATAAGGTAGAAATGCCCACCCTGACAAGGCCAGATAAAGACTGCAGGTGAAGAGAAAAATAAATTACTATCAGAATGCATTCGGGTGTGGGGTTAGATATGTGCTAAAGAGGAGATCAAACAGAAACTAGAAAAAACTGAACTTCTCTTCTTGCTTGATGTTTGGGCCTCGGGGGAAGAAGAGCTGCAGCCTGTCCTGTATTATTGTTGTAAGGCCAGTCACTCTGATTTGTAGGACCTTTCTCAAGAAAGCCCAGTTTTTCAAATATCACTCTTCATTTGGGATTCCCTCCAGTCTCTGCTTGTTTCCTTCTTGAGGCCAAAGAAGCTAAGTGGCCTTCAGGGAGTAAGTTAGAAGTTGGGCTTTTTTGTATATGAATTTCCGTAAAAAAATTCCCATCCAGAGGCTAGCAGCACACACTTATTACAACAATGTACTCCTCATGTTCTATTAAAGTCTGTCCTGCCCCTCTCCTTATATATTCATTTGCTTGGCTACCATGTTTAGAAGTGAAATCTCCTTCTCTCCAGTCTATCTTCCAAAGCTGCTATAGGGACATTCCCGATGCACGGGTCTTATATGTCACATCCTTGATCAACCTCCCAGGGCACTCATCTGCTTCTACAACCAAGTAGAAATGCCTCCTTGGCTGGGCTTTTAAAGTGTGCTTCACAACTTGGCTTCAACTTCTCTTTCCAAGCTTCTTCTTTCTGCTTCATACACACTGCATTCCAGCCAAACTAACTAGCATTTTTTTTCTGTAGTCCTCCATATTCCATCACTCATCTCCAAGCCTTTGCAGAGGCAATGCCCCTTGCCTGGGATGCATTCCCTCCATGCTTTTACCTCAGAATCTATAGTTTCATTCAAAACTCAGTTCAAGTGCTTTCTCCTACATGAGGCCTTTCCCTGATCAAATACTTACATTGTAGATGTTGTGTATACTTATTTGTATGGAACATAAGTTCCTTGAGGGAAGAAACTTGTTGTTGTTGTTGTTGTTTTTGTACCTCCAGCGTCTAGTCTAGCACCTGGTCCATTTGGTAGGTACTTAAAAAAGGCCTGCTGCTTGATTTTTCTGGATTCTCTTTCTCCCCTGAACACCTCTTCTAGTGACCTTACTTAGATGTAAGTTCCATGAGAATAAAGGCCATCTCATTTAATCTCTGAATCCCCATAAGCACCTTGCACAGTGCTCTCCAGTACTATGCCTTTGTTTAGGTGACTGAATCTTAATTGAGATAGTATACGGCCTCTCAATCACTATTTACTAGATATTAGACAAAGGGCAAATCTTGAGCTGCAATTTCCTCATTTATAAAACAGGAATGTGTGTGGGCACATAGTAAAGAAAATATTTGGTACAATTAAAAGTGCTATAGAAAAATGAGTTATTTTTCAGAATTTAAAATATTTTTCATTTTAATGGCTTACAGAGTGTTGAACCTTATTTGCAGAAGTCCCTCAGCCTCCCTTTAAAATTATGTCCCAAGAATATGTTCTAGAGAAAGGCCTTACCTCTCGGCCCAGACGCTGTTGCAGTTTGCTCAGCTCAAATTCCTTCTTGAGAAGAGAGAGAGCCTTGTAGAGTCGTTTTGGAATCTGTCAATAAGGAGCAAAAAAAAAAAAAAAAAAGTCAAACCAATCTTCAAAATCTCATCTATAGCAAGTAATAGAAGAGGGTGATGATTTCTCTATTCCAGGATGGAAAACCAAAATTGCCAGGTTCACTCATTAAGTGCAGTATGCTGGTATAGAGTGACCTAATAATGCTGAAGGGAAACATCTTGGTTATAAGGAACCTAATCAGATTGGGAGCTTCTGGAAGCTTAGGAACAGCATCTGGTCCTCTATTCCTCCCATCACAGAGGACATAATCAAGTTTTGTTTCATTATAAGAACTCCCCCTTCTGAGCAATCCCAAATCATGAATTTAGCAGGAAAGCTCTTGGGGGCATAGAGAGGGAGAAGTAGAAGACTGTAGGGATGGGTGGAGTTTGAAGAGAAAGGGGCTAAGAATTATAGTGGAAAGAGCATTGGGGTCTGGGATTAAGTCTCATCAATGCTTCTTACTACATATAACCCCTTAACCTCACTCAGCCTCAGTTTCCTCATCTGCAAAATGGGTTTGACAATACCCATATACCTGCATCACAAGGTTATTTTAAATAAAGCACTTTGTAAATCTTAAAGTGTTTTGTTATATGTTTTATTCCTATCATTATTAGCAGTAGTAGATCACAAGCTCAGTATAACCAAAAGATAAGATATAGCAGCAAAAAACCAATGCAATCACAATTTTAGAAGTGGTAGGGATCTAGTCCAATCTATATCTGAATAAGAACCTCCTTTCCTGTATATCTAGCAAGTAATTTATCTAGTTTTGGCTTAAATTATCTCTAATTCAAGGAATTTTGACACTCTCCTGAAACAGCTCTTTCTACTTTTGACTTACTTTGAAACTGTTAAGGTTTTTTTCCTATGTCAGATCTAGACTGGTCTTTTTCTAACTCCCCTCCTTTTCCTGGCCTGCATCACAGAGAGATAGATTTAAAATTCTTCTTAACATAAAGCACTACTGGATTAAAGAAAATCACAAGTACAAACATAGGATGAGGACATAGGGAATTAGAGACAGCACTTCTAAACAACAGATCTTGTAAAAAAGACCTGGGAGTTTGGTGCCTCTATATGAGTCACCACTTGTGGGCAACCATAAATCCCAATGTCCTCCTATTCCAAATAGACCAAGGATCTGCAGTTTCATCAGAATGGCTTGGGGGGGGGGGGGGGGG
>JAJPUD010006981.1:93554-117364 GCA_023553655.1 Myrmecobius fasciatus
ATGTGCAAATCAGCAAGGGGAAAGGAGGAGTAAGACTTAACTACTTGACAAGAATTTCCTCCATTTTGCCCAGTCTCCTCTAACCCTTATTGAAATTTAATGTTATTTTTCTTTCCAAGCTGTCCTGGATGTTTATTTTATCCCTATCTGTCAACATTTGATAGGGACAGAAGAAAAAAGTAGGAGAAACCCATACAACCCGCCCTAACATCCACTGGAAACAGCACAGCCAAGAGAGACTCCTATTAAACCAAGTTTCTCACAACAAGAGATGGTCTCATAAAAATAGAAGGCTGAACTGGAAGGTTCAATAGAGATCATATGAATGACCCCTTCATGATACCAAACCCCTAAGAATAATGATTTGTTCAAGGTCATGGGGTCATCCAGTGATAGACCTATGACAAATCTCATTTTCTGCCTTTCCATTCCAGGGAGATTTGCAAGCACAGACCAATTTGCTTCTTTTCCAAGTGGGGAAAGTGAAGGCAGTGGGAGAAGGGACCTGCGGTTGGGTGTTAGCTTGCACTATTTGCAGTTTAGACCATGAGCAAGCCTTCACCTGGTCTGGGTCCCTTTAGATTAGGTTTGAATAAAGACAGTTCAGAGGCAGAGGAAAGAAAACAGGATCTGGCGTTGGTACACCTGGACCGAACTTCTGATTGTGCATGTGCATCTACTATGCTTTTGGGCAAAGGGCTTTCCTATTCTGGATATAGGTTTTCCCCATCTTTAAAAGGAGGGAGTTGGCCTAGGCAGTAATAACTAAAATTTAACAGTACCAATACGGTATGCCTAGGCAACTTGCAATTCTTATTTCTTCTGACTCTCACAGCAACCCTGGGAGATTGGCACTACTTTTGTCTCCATTTTGCACAGAAGCAAATTGAGGCAGTCGGGGGTTACAAAGTGTCTGAATTTAGTTGATCTCTAAAGCCCCTTCCAGTTCCGACAATCTCATTTCTGTGCTTGTTGTGTGGGGTCATTGAGTGTAGGGTTATAACCCTGACCTCACATTTCTAGAGAACTCAAATACAGCTCTTTCCTTCTACACTGGCTCGAAGAAGCACCGGGAACGTTTTCCTCCAAAAAGAGCAGGCAAAGAGACCGAGGCTCCAAGAAGGCCTCCTGATTCGGGAGGAGGGCAGGGTGGCCGGCGAGCCGCTCACCTCGATGATCTTAATGAAACGGGGGAACACGGGGTTGCGGGTGACAGCGATGAGCGGCAGATGAGGGAAGATGTCCGGAATCATCATGGGCGTGAGTGCCGTCATGACTGGGCCCTCCGAGCCTCCGCTCCCGGCCCCGCTGGCCCCAGCCCCGTCCTCGCCGCCGTCCCTGGGGCTGTCGTCGCCGCCATAGGCTCCGCCACTCCGGCTGCCGGCCTCGTCCCACAGTCCCCGCCATGCGCCCGCGCCATGCGCCACAGGTCCGGGGCCCGGCCCCCGGTCCCACGGAGCCCAGGCCGGCGCCGCGCTGCTCGACAGGGGCCGCAGCACCGGCGGCCGGGCCACGCGCAGTCCCCGCCCGCGACCCCGTCCCCCAAGGCTAGCTATCTGGGGAGACCGCGGCCCAGATGCCAACACTAGGCGCCTCGCGGCTCCCCACAGGCGAACGTAGCCTGAAGCCGCCGCCATGCCCACCTCATTCTGAGGGTACCCGCGTCTTTACGTCATTTCCGCCTCCGACGAGCCACGTGACGGGATCCGCCCATTTAGCTGCCATAGCTAACTCTACAGGTGGACCGAGAGCAGTCCGTGAGCTTGCGCAGATCGAGGGAGGTTCGCACCACCGCCGCAGCTGTCCCTCCCACCTATCCACGCCCCTAATCTTCCAGAGACGCGGAGTAAGGAGGCGGGCTTGAAGACTAGAGTTTAGTTTCCCTCCCGGAAGGCCGGAAAAGAGTCCCCGTGGTGGGCGGGGCCTCAAGGAGGGCGGAGGGGATAGGATGCTCCACCCCTTCACGTCTCATAGCAACGGCTTGGTGCTCGTGACTGGACGGTCTAGGAGCTTTCCACAACGGCCGGGAACTCCCATGCGTCCTGGAGCTCACGGGCTACCATCTTAGTCTCCCGTGGTTTCTGAGAGCGCCGGAGATAGATGGCGTTGACTGGCCTTTCTTGCCTTTTGGGCTTTTCTTTCCTGCTGGTACCTGTGATGCTGGTCCTGTCGCAAGACCCCGGAGTCCAGGTCTGCAGGTGGGAGCCCCTTTGCGAGAGGACTAGCTAGCCCGCTCCCACAGGTGTGGGAGAGGTTCCGGCCCCAGGAGGAGGAGGCGAAGAGCTCCCCAAGATCCCTAAAGAGGTTTTCGTTTTACGGATGGAGAAACCGAGAAGGGAATTCGTACGCAGGATCCGAGTCAGGAATGGAATTTTTGTTCCTCCTTCCCCGCACCGCGGTCACCTCAGACACCAGGCGTTACCCCAGACTCTCCCTTTCTTGCCTAGTTTTTGTCCCCCAGGAGTCCGGAGTCTGAGCTCCCATCCATTCCGTGTGGTTGCGGGCCAGATTTCTTCTCAGAAGCTGCTTTAGTCCTAGTGGGAGGGGGAGAGCTGGCCTGTCGAAAAGGCAGCCTCGAATAGAATTCCCCCCAGATCTTTCCTCTTCCACTTGGACTACTGACGGAGGTGGAGAAAAAGGTGCAGCCTTTGCCAATGGGCAATCCTTTTTACGCTTCCCTAATTCCCCAGGTGTCCTGATCTGTATTTGGCCACTGGACCCAGATGGCTCTGCAGGGGAAAGGGAGGGGGGTGACCTTGCACAGTCCCCCTCACTCAAATCCACTTCACTTGCATGTCATGGCATCACCTCCCTAACTTTGTGGTAGTCTTCGAGAAGGATAAACAAGACTCTTTATTCCACCCACCACAGAACTTCCCCCAAAAAACCTTTTCATCCCTCCTCAAACATCCCTCCACAAGAAAACCTTGCCTCATATTTTACTGAACAGATCGAGGCCATTTGCCATCTTCTCTCTTTACCTTTCATTCCTTCTGCCTCTCTCCCTTACACCTATTTCACACGAAGTAGATAACCCTTCTCCTTGGCAAGGCAAACTTCTCTACCTGCACAAATGATCCTATTCCTTTCCCCGTCATCTTCAACAGATTGCCTCTCTATCAATTCCCATGCTCTTTTACCTTCAGTTGCTCTTCCTCTGCTATCTGCTTCCCTGTTACCTATAAATATGCCCCCATGTTTCCCTTATTCTCAAAAAAACTCACTCTTGGATAAGCCATTTTTTTCTATGAACTATTGCCCTATATCTCTCCTTGTACTCTCTTCTCTTTCCTAATTATCAGTCTGATTTCTAACTTTCTGACCTGTTGGGCTGAAACTCTCTCCAAACTTACCAATTACCTCTTTTTTTTTTTTTTTTAATTTCTCCAATGATCTCTTAATAGACAAATCCAGTGGTTTTTTCTGAGTTTTAATTTTCCTTTACTGCTCTGTAGCCTTTAACACTATTGATGATCTCCTTGATACTCTCTTCTCTCTGATGACTCTTAATTTTAGTGTCTTCCCTCTGTTAATTATAAGTATAATTATATAATACATAATGCTTCTTTGTACAATGTTTATTTATGATCTCCATTAAATTTTGATTTCCTTGATGGCAGAGACTGCCTTTTGCCTTTGTATCCCCAGCTCTCAGCATAGGGCCTAGCACATGATAGTCATTTAGCAAATGTTTACTATATTTCCTAATGACAGTCCTATCTCTGATATAGAGATAGAAGGAAAGAGCTGTGTTTGAGTCTAAATACTAGTCATTATGTCAGTGTTGTCTGTACATATTTAGATTTGAGTTTTGCACATAATCTCAGCATTCAGCTGATTTAAGAACTGACTTCTAAGCATGGGTCACTTGAAGGAGTGAAGATAATTTGCAACATGTAGGAACAGGGATTCATCTTAGGAAATTTAGTGCTGCTGAGAGTTTGATTTCCACAAAAGGATGTTCTCACCTAATTTTGGTGCAAGCATGTCTGTATGATTGCCGTAGCTTAGTGGTGAGTGTCCCTGACCAAATCTGTCCCCCTCTAGCCAGCCCATTATCCACTTAACTGAGTGATATTTCTAATGCACAGTCTGACCCATGTCACCAACCTCTGCAAACTCCATTGATTTCCTTGTGCCTCCAGGATTAAATATAAAATCCTCTATTTAGCTTTTAAAACCTTTTTACCTCTCCTTTCTAATCTGTGTATCTTTAATTTCACCCACTCTACAGTCTAGTGACACTGACCTCTTTTGCTGTTCTCTGCATAAAATATTCAACCTCCTGATTTTGCATTTTCACTGATTCTCCCATTTCTGGAATGTTCTCCCTTCTTATTTCTGCCTCCTAGCTTTTCAAACTCTTGTCTCAGATAAAATCTTACTTTTTGCAAATAGCCTTTCCTAGTACTCTTAAAGTTAGTGCCTTGACGCTGAGATTGCCTGCAATTTAATTTCAATCAATCAATAAACATTTGCTAAGCCCCTATTATGTGCCAAGCATTGTGCCTAATTGAGGTTGGCACTGTGCTAACCCAATCAGAATAGTTGCATGATTTTCTCTACCTTTGTTCAACAGCATAGGAGAGTAGGAGAGAAGGCAACAACGGTGGGAGTGAGCTAAGGCTGAGGCTTGACTGGGCATAATCAACAATATTAATCTTTCAAAAGGGGATCACAGTGTAGAGTTGAACTGGTTCACTGAGGAGTCAAGATGGGGAGAAGAAATTGGCTGGTGCCGGGCAGATAACCTGAGAGAGAACTGTGAAAGGTCAAGAAATTGGAGGTCACTTTGAATATGAACAGTAGTTAATAAAGGAAAGACTGGGAGAGGATCATGGTTGCATAAGAGTATTTCAGGATTCTTGAATATGGAGATGTACATTTGTAGATAAGATCAAGGATAGGATCATCTCTTGTGTAGCTGACATAGGGTGGAGGAGCAGCTCAAGGGAAATGAGTAGGTTGAGAAATAGTGTGGTTAGGGTTTTTGAGGGACAATATATATATATATATATATATGAGTTGGGGAAGAGAAAAAAAAGTGTAAGACAGGAATCAAATTCATTGAGAAAAAGGACTAAAAGATATGTAGATAAGTTACCAGAATTTTGATTGGATGGCAGATATAAATGCTATGAACCTCAGAGGTAAAGAGACTATTGGGTGATAGTTTGAAAGGGAGAGAACTTGAAAATGGAAATGAGGATTAAGAAGTATTCTAACTGATCCACTTTGACTAATGAACTAAAAAGAATGAATGAAGGTGCAGCCAGTACCAGGAGGAGTATGCTGTGTTGTCAGGAGAAGCCAGGTTTCAGTAAGAGCCAGTACATAGAAGGAATGGGAGAGGAATAGATTTAAAATGAAAGGAAGTTTATCAGACATTCCAGAGGGCACAGTGAAAGAGATGAAGTTAAAAACTTTGGATTGAGAGAATTGAAGAGGATGACAATTACATAGTAAAGAGTGAAGAACAGTTTAGATGATGATCTATAGGAATTCAAAATTACCAAGATGTGAAGGATATGACAAGGTATGAGAATATTCATTGTTAAGTGGTGGGCACCACTCCTGTAACCTCAAAGGACAGACACAACAGAGCAGAAGGGAAGTTTGCTTTTTTTGCACTGGAAGTTTCCACATTCCACATTCTAGTTGAGAGATCAGGCTGGCAGCAGGAGGTAGAAGGTGCCTTGTGCTGGTACTAGTGTAAGTGGTTGCTCTGGGGCAGATAGAATCCTGGCCCCATAACCTTTTTTTAGTGAACTCAATTTACCCAGAAGTAGTTTGCATGTTGTCTTGATCGTGAGAATGTGAATTCTTTAACGTTGTGGACTATTTTTTGTCTTTCTTTATATTGCTAGTGTTTAGCACAACATCTGGCACATAGTAGGTTTGTATTAAATTATTACTGTGCATCAGGCACTGTCTTAGTTCTGTGGGGAAATACAGAATCAGTGAAATAAGCTCTGCCCTGAAGGAGGGGGTATCTTTTTTATTTAAATTTTTAATTTAAAATTTTATTTCCCCCAGTTATATGTAAAACAATTTTTTTACATTTTTTAAAAAAACTTTGACTTCCTTTCTCCCTCCCCATCTCCCCATTGAGAAAGCACATGTGAAGTTATGCAAAACATTTCCATAAAAGTCATTTTGTGAAAAAAAATCATTCATTACACACACACACACACATACACACACACACACACACAACTTCAAGAAAAATAAAGTTTAAAAAATTATGCTTTAAATTGTATTGAGACAGAATTTTTTGGGGGGGATATGGATAAAATTTTTCATTAAAAGTTCTTCAGAATAGTCATGGATCATTGTATTTTTGAGAGTAGCAGTCATACGCAGCTGATCATTTTACAATATTAATGTTACTTTGCATACAGTAAATTGCATTTTTTTTATGAGCTCATGGAAGTCTTTCCAGGTTTTTCTGAGAGTATCCGGCTCATCATTTTTCAACATTGACCTTTACATAGCCTTGTGTTTCAGATTTTCCTCCTCTTCCCTAGATGGCAAGCAATCCAATATATATTATACACGTTAAAATATATGTTAAATCTAATATGTATAAACATATTTAGACAATTTTCTTGCTGCAGAAGAAAAATCAGATAAGAAAAGTAAATGAGTAAGGAAACAAAATGCAAGCAAACAACAAAAAGTGAGAATATTATGTTATTATTCACATTGAGTTCCCTAGTCCTCTCTCTGGGTATAAATGGCTCTCTCCATCACAAGGTCATTGGAACTGGCCTGAATCATCTCTTTGTTAAAAAGAGCCACGTCCATCAGAGTTGATCATCATATAGTCTTGTTGTTGCCATGTACAATGATCTCCTGGTTCTGCTCATTCCAGTCAGCATCAGTTCATGCAAGTCTCTACAGGCTTCTCTGAAATCATCCTCCTGATCATTTCTTATAGAACAATAATATTCCATAACATTCATATACCATAACTTATTCAGCCATTCTCCAACTGATGGGCTCATCATTTTTTATAGCACAACAGCATTCTATCATAATTATATGCCATAATTTATTTAGCCATTTTCCAATTGATGAGCATTCCCTCAATTTCTAATTCTTTGCGCTGAGAAAAGAGTTGATATAAATATTTTTGCACATATAGGTCTTTCCATCAGATTCAATCAAGAGATTGATTACTTATTTAATAAGGCTATTGAAGAAGAAGAATCATAAAGACCAAAAGATGTTTGTGTTCTTCTGATTAGACAGATTCTTTTCATCCTAAGGTAATAAATGAGTCATTCAGTGAATATTAAAGGACTTTTTTTTGGTCACTTATACAGCTATGAATTAATAGAGACTGGGAAGAGTGAACATGCTAAACAGTTTATAGTAGAGGTAGGTTTGTTTAATATTTCTCATGTGCTTTTCTTTATATTGTTTTTGTCAGCATAAATATATTAATAATGATAGTGGTGATGGTAATAATCATATTTTATATTTGTTTTGCATTTTACAGTTTCCCTTAGGCAGAATGTCCCCCACCCAATTTATGCATGAGGAAATTGAAACTCAAGTTGCCATTTACCCAGAGTCATTTATAGACTAAGTAACAGAAACAGGACTTTTGACTAGAGTCAAGGCCTTTTTTTTTTTTTTTAACAATATCATTTGATAGGTTAAAAGAAGGAAATTTTTTTAAAAAGACCCGTTAAATGCCTATTATGTGCTAGGCACTGTGCTAAATACGTTTAAAATATTCTCTCTTGAGAACCAAATGTTTTTATCATCCCTGTTTTACAGCTGAGGAAACAGAAGTTAAGTGACTTGCTTAGGAACACACAGCAAGTGTCTGAGTCTGAATTTGAATTCAGGTCTTCCTGATGCCAGGCCTAATGCTCTAAGCACCACCTAGCTGCTCTTATGTTAAAGAATTGTACTTCATATATAGTAGCTATTTTACACTTGAATTGAAAAGCATTGCACAATGCCCAGATAGAAAAAACTGCAACTTACTCATAAGGAATAATGAGGGGGGAAGGGAGAGGGAAGGAAAGTATTTCATATTGCACAATAGAAATCTTTCTAAAATTTGGGTTTTAATTTTTGCAAGTTGAATATATTTTCTATTGATTAGAATTTTAATTTGTCAAAGATGCTTTTTCATATGGAAAAGTTTGGGGAATTTTAGTAGTATGAGTGGGTCAATATCACCTGAAAGCAAAAACAGTGTCCTCCTAGGTAGCATTAGGAGAAGCTAAGCATATAGAACATACAGAAATGATATTCCTAATATACTACATCCCTGTCAGATCATACCTGGAGTATTATGTTTAATTCTATGATTTGGGAATTGAGAAAACATGGACAGAGAGCTGGCCTCAAAGCCTAGTTCTGATTCGTCATGGCTTTGTGATCCTGGGCAAGGCACTGAACCACTTTAGGGTTCTAGGACATATAGAGAAGATGCTGACCTGCATTAAGCAGAAGGCATTTCCTTACCTGGGAGTTATATAGACCAATTAAAACACAGGTCCAGTCTCTACCTTGACCTTATTGATATCCTGAAAGGAAATCAGGATTTCAAGAGGGCTTGAAACCACATTATTTGAGGATCAGTTGATGGGAATTTAACCCACAGAAGAGAAGACTGTGAAAATTTAACTATTTCAAGTTTATGAAGGGCATTCATGTGAAAAGGAGATGAGAATTGCTCAGGCTGGCTCCAGGGTACAGGACTAGAAGCCATGAGAGAAGGAGATTTCAACTTGATATAAGGAAAACATTTCATAGCAATTAGAACTATCCAAAATCCTGCAATTCCACGATTCTGAAAAGTAGGGTAGAATTGCTTCTCTCTAGAGATTTTCAAGAAAGGTCAAATGACTATATGTAAGGGCTCTTATCAGAGAGGGAATCCAGATACTGGTGCTGGTTCTACTAGGTCACCCACTGATCTCCAAACACTTGAGTTGCAAGTTATCTGCCTTTTAGCCCCTTTGTCAAAACATTTAAAAGTTACTACAAATTTTTCTTGTAAGGGCAGACAGTGTTAGGGTATAATAGTGGACTTAAAGTATTTCCTCTATAAAGTTGTGAGATATGTGAGTTAGGCCCTTAACATCTCAGGGCCTTCCAGTAAACCTTTAAAGTAATGAATTACAGGGGCAGCTAGATGGTACAGTGGATAGAGCACCAGCCCTGAAGTCAGGAGGACCTGAGTTGAAATCTGGTCTCAGACACTTCCTAGCTCTGTGACCCTGGGCATGTCACTTAACCCCAATTGCTTCAGGGGGGGGAAAAAAGAATTACAGGCAAATTGCTCATAATGTCAGGCCACATTAGTGGAGGGAATTCCTATAGTGGGAGCTCTACTTAATGAAATCACAAGTCTAGACTAACTTGTCCAGTTCTTCATATCCACTTCCTTTTCCTCATCCCCAATAAAAGAATTTTTAAAAACCCTCAAAACTATAGATATTTTCTAAAAGATTAGAGAAGTTTGACAAAGAAACCTTTTGCAAAGTATTAAAAAAAATAAACCTTTTGGCAAAGTGAATAATGTAAATGGCCCACAGATTTCAGGAGGTCCATGAACTTGGATGGGAAAAAAAAATAACCTTTTCTTAGTAATCTCTAATATAGCATTTTCTTCACTTATTTTAAAACATGACTCTGAGGAGGGGGCCATCATCTTCCTCAGATTGATTGCAAAAGGAATCTTCGACATACAAACGGTTAAGAATCTCTGCTCCAAAAGAGCTGTTAGAATTTTCATCATTGTCTTGGGCTTCTATAAAGTAGACAGCTTGTATTAGGAAGTTGTTTTATCAAGTTAACTGGCAAAGCTGCCTCAGATAATTTTATAAATAGGGTTATAAATAAAAACAAGTAAAAATTTTTAGATTTGTAGATCATGCTCTAAAATGTAGGAAAGAAGATTTTTTAAAGAAGTCCTTTGGTAAATCTAAGCTATCTTGAATAATCACCTAATTTGTGTTAGACTTGTTATATTCATCTTCAATTTTATTATTGTGGCCAAATCTATATGAGGGAATTATTTTGTTCAAGTTGACAATATGACTCCATGGTTTTCTCCCCAGGATGTCCTATATTATGCATATAAAGACCCACAAATTATTAAGCATCCATGCAACCAAAAGATGGCTCTGTATATGGGGTAAGAAACTATTATACTTCAATGCTTTTGGGGATTAAAATGTATGCAAAGTACTTAAAGATAATAGAAAATATTATAAGTATGACAAAGCACAGATATACGCAATATAGAATATTACAATACAATGTGGAGTAAATATTGGTGATAAGCATTAACTTCAAAGATTATAGATGGTGTCACATCCATGAAAGTGTTGTTCAGGGGTTTGAATGAGCTTAATGGTCATTAAAATTAGCCACCAGGTGATGCTGTCTTTAAATTACCAAATCTAAGTGGTTACTTAAACACTGGAATAAATAAAAACCAAGCATCAGGGTTTTCATCAGTCACTAGACTGAGTTCAAGACTGCAAATGGAAGGACTTTGCTTTCCTACAATGGTACCATTAATTTTCTTTGAACTCAAAGTTTTTAATCCTTTATCCTGAGTTTAATTGAAGAGAGGAAATATTGATAAAATGTTAAAATGTAAAATTTTCTGTCTATAATTTTTGCTCAATCCCCCTGCTATGAAACAGTTCACTTGCTTAGGTCGTTGCCTTTTTGTACTTGTATTTTAACACATACTTTGAATGTGTTAAAAATGAATTGTTAAGAGCTAAGTAGACTATTAAGGGCTGTCATAACCCACTCCATCTTTGTGCTGAGTCACTAGTAGTTTTGTATGGCTTCTACACATACTGCAGGATCAGCTTACAATACCTGGTTTCCTTCAGTGGCTCCTTTCTACTTTTGGCTGTTCAGAGACCTTCCTACTTCTCTTCTTTTTTTAAAATGATAGTTTTTTATTTTTCAAAATATACACAAAGATAGTTCTCAACATTCACTCTCGTAAAACCTTGTATCCAAATTTTTCTTTCTACCTCTTCATCTCTCCCCTCCCTTTCTACTTTTCTTCTTTATCCCATGTCACAAGTGATGTATGCCTTTTTTTTTCTATCTGTTTAATAAGAGATTCCTTCTTTATTTCTTACAGTGGCATAGATCCTCTACAAGTTTGCTTTTCTTTATAACAAAGAGCTGTTTGCCTACTCTATGTTTCATATAATGAGTGGTATACATAATACTAACTAAATTCTCCTTGCTGGTAGAATTACTTGGAGCAAATGCAATGTCCTTATCTCTGTCTCATGTTAGCCAACTAGCATTTAAAAATTTTTTTAAATCACATGACATATGTGATCATTTCACTTTAATAGAATCAAAATGTAAAAGAAAATAGATACTTTTCTCCTATTCCGTCTCCTTCCATCTCTGTGCCAATGAGAAAAGTTTCCATTGTACACTTACTTCCCCTCCCCTTTCACATCTCCTTGTCTCATACAAGAAGGATCTGTTTCATCTGTCTACTAATAACATAGATTAAAGGGATTCAGGATATCTAAGGTTTCCTTCCTGCAGTATCAATTTGCTCTGCCAGCCTAGTCTGTGAATCATTTCCTCAGACCATAAGGATTGTCTTAGAGACAAGATAAAACATTCTCCTGGGTGACATAAAGTTACAGGTGGGGTTCTATTTAGAGAAAAGGTTCTTTACCCCAGCATATACTCAGGTAATATAAAGAGACACCACTGCAATAGAGAATGGGGATTTTATTATAGTGCCCAGAGTCTGACCTGGTTTTCTAGTGATGAAGCTATAAGCAACATGGATTTGTTTCTTCAAATACTCAATATGCCCATGAATCCATAATCTTACTTATGGGGGTTTTTCTTCCAGTAATGCAATTGTATTTCTTCTTACACAACTTTTAAATCTATTGTTCACATTCTTCTCTTAAATTTACTCTAGCAGGACCACTTAATATTGGGAAGGGAATTTGCTTTCCCTTGACATTGCAAAGATTGCAATAGAGCACAAAGTTGTCTGTCTGTTTTCCCTAGCCTTCACTATGTGAGCAGCCCATCTTTTCTTTTCTTTTTTTCTTTCCATAGTTACACATATCTTGGATAATATCCTTTACTTTAATTGTCTTTCATTTTCTAGTCTTTTTATACCTTATTCGCCTCCATATACTCTTATCTTGTGACCTTGGTCTTCTCATACTTTGTTGCAAATGACACTTCATCTTCTGACTCCATGCATTTTTACTGGCTATTCTTTCCCCCATTCCTGCAGTTCTCTTCTCTCGCTCTACCTTCTAGCTTCCCTGGCTTCCTTTAAGTTAAGATGTTACCTTAGCTTCTACAAGAAACCTTTCCCAGTCCTCCCTTAATTCTAATTCTTTCCTTCTGTTGACTATGTATACTTTCTCCTATATATATTTTGTCTGTACATTGATGCTTGCATGTTGTCTCTCCCAATAGATTGTGAGCTCTTTGAGATCAAGACCCGATCCCTGTCTCTTTTTTGTATCCCCAGAGCTTAGCACAGAACCTTGCACATAATAGGTGTTTAATAAATATTTGTTAACATGTTTCATTCTGTTCATGGCCACCACATACTTCTCCATTATCCTTGGGTGATCCTTAGTTTCTGTGAAAACCAGCACACCAGGAGTGAGCATGGGCAATAGTGGCAGTGGCAGCTTCTGGAGGCTTTTACTAACACTGAGGAAGGTCTTTGTTGCTTTAGCATATTATGTCTTCCAGCTACTGTGGGACAAAGACACTCTTAACAGCCCCAGAACAGAAAAGAGTTGTTGTGATCAGGTCCCTAGAAGCATCTCTGAAAACAGCTGCACAAAACCTTTGCACCTCCACCCTGGAAAGAAACCCTACTTTAATAAAGACTCAGAAGATAAGTAACAAGCTAGGAAAATGAATAGACAACAGAAAAAGATTCTGACCATAGAAAGTTACTATGGTGACAAGGAAAATCAAAACACAAACTTAGAAGAAGATAAAGTCAAAGTTCCTTCATCCAAAATCTCCAAGAAAAATAAGAATTAAACTTGGGCTAAAGAAGGGCACAAAAGGGATTTTGAAAATCAAGAGAGAGAGAGGGAAAATTAGGAAGAGAATTGAGAGTAATGCAAAAGGAAATACAAAAAACGAATGAGGAGAATAATGCCTTAAAAAGGTAAGACTGGCCAAATGGAAAAGGAGATACAAAAAGTCATTGAGGAAAATAATTCCTTGAAAATTAGAATTAAGCAAATGGAAGCTAATTAATGATTTTATGAGAAATCAAGATACACTAAAATAAAACCCCCCAAAAGGAAAAAATGTGAAATATTTCATAGGAAAAACAACTGACCTGGAAAATAGATAATATAAAAATTATTGATCTACCTGAAAGGCATAATAAAAAAAAAAAGAACCAGAACATCATCTTTCAAGAAATTATCAAGGAAAACTGTCCTGATATTCTAGAAAATTTACCAACTGGTAAAATAGAAATGGAAATAATTCACCAATCAACTCCTGAAAGAGATCCCAAAATGAAAACTCCCAGAAATATTGTAGCCAAATTCTGCAACTCCCAAGTCAAGAAGAAAATATTGTGTGCATCCAGAAAGAAACAACTTAAGTATAGTGGAGCTACAGTTAGGATAACACAAGATTTAACAGCTTCTAAATTAAAGGACTGGTGGGTTTGGAATATAATATTCCTGAGAACAATAGAGATAGGATTTTAACCAAGAATCACCTACTCAGCAAAACTGCGTACAATCGTTCAAGAGAAAAGGTGTAATCCATTCAGTGAAACAGAAGATTTTCAAGCATTGTGATGAGCTGAATAGAAAAAATTGATTTTCAGGGGCAGCTAGGTGGCGCAGTGGATAGAGCACCAGCCCTGAAGTCAGGAGGACCTGAGTTCAAATTTGATCTCAGACACTTAACATTCCCTAGCTGTGTGACCCTGGGCAAGTCACTTAACCTCAATAGCCTCAGCAAAAAGCAAAGAAAAAAAATTGATTTTCAAATACAGAACTCAGGAGAAGCATAAGAAGATAATCAAGAAAAAGATATCATAAAGGACTTAATAAGGTTTATCTTTTCACATTTTTGTATGGGAGGATGATACTTGCAACTTATAAGAACTTTCTAAGTATTATGGCAGTTGGAAGATAGAGGGCACAGGTGTGATCTGAATATGGAAGGACAATATCTAAAAAAAAAAAATCAAGGGGCAAGAGAGGGATGTGCTGGGAGAAAGAGAAAGGGAGAAGTGCAATGATATAAATTATGCCATTAAAGGGGCAAGAATAAAGCTTTTACAGTGAAGGAGGGGAGGGGAAGGAGGCGAGTGAGTGAACTTTACTCTCATCAGAATTGGCTCAAAGAGGAAATAACATAGACACTCAATATTGGTATAAAAATCTATCTTACCCTTGAGAAAAATGGGAGGGAAAGGGCTTATGGGAAGGAGGAGAACAATAGAAGAAAGGGCATTATAGGGGATAGGTGGTGATCAGAGTGGAAGGAAAGAGAAAATAGAATAAATGGGGAGAAATACAGTTAGCAATAGAAATTGTAAAAAGAATTTTGAAGCAAGTTTCTCTGATGAAGCTTAATTTCTCGAAATGAGTCAAATGTATTAAAAAAAAAAAGCCTTGTCCCAATTGATAAATGATCAAAATTGATAAATGGCCCAAAGGGCTATAAAATCATGCATATCCTTTGACCTAACAATAAAACCACTACTAGGTATGAATTCCAAAAGACTTTTTTTTCTGATTATACTTGTATACATTTTTTAAAAAACACATTTCTTTATGAATCATATTGGGAGAAAAAAATCAGAACAAAAGAGAAAGACAATGAGAGAAAAAAACAGGAGAAAAGGGGTGGGGGAAGTGACCATAGCGTATGGTGACTTACATTCATTCGCCTTAATTCTCTTTCTGGATGCAGATGTCATTTTTTATCGAAAGTTTATTGTAATTGCCTTGGATCACCGAACTGCTGAGAAGAACCAAGTCTTTCATAGTTTATCATCACACATTCTTGCTGTTACTGTGTACACTATATGCCTAGTTCTGCTTGTTTTGCTCAGTATCAGTTCATGTAAACCTTTTCAAGTCTTTCTTTTTTTTTCAATTTTTTTTAATTAAAGCTTTTTATTTGTATAACATATGTATGGGTAGTTCCCCAGCATTGATCTTTACAAAGCTCTCCATTACAACTTTAACCCCCAGTCCCCTCCCCTCTCCTAGATGGCAGGAAGTACACTACATGTTAATAATGTAATAATAGTTGACAAGTTGTGTAAGAAAAATCCTATCTACAAGAAAAAAAAGAAAACCAGAGAAAGACAACACAATGCAAGCAAACATCAATAGAGATCATGAAAACATTACGTTGTGGTCCATATTTCATATCCCTCTCTCTGGGTGTATATGGTTTTCTTCAGTGAACAATTGGAACTGGTTTGAGACATTTCTTTGTTGCAGAGAGCCATGGACCTCAGAATTGATCATCATATAGTATTGTTGTTGCCATGTATAATGATCTGGTTCTGCTCATTTCACTCAGCGTCAGTTCATGCAAGTCTCTCCAGGCCTCTCTGAAATCGTCCTGCTGGTCGTTTCTTACAGAACAACAATATTCCATAACATTCATATACCATAATTTATTCAGCCACTCTCCAATTGATGGGCATCCATTCAGTTTCCAGTTTCTAGCCACTACAAAAAGGGCTGCCACAAACATTCTTGCACATGTGGGGCCCTTTCCCTCCTCTAAGATCTCTTTGGGATATAGGCCCTGTAGAAACACTGCTGGGTCAAAGGGTATGCACAATTTGACAACTTGTTGAGCATAGCTCCAAATTGCTCTCCAGAATGGTTGGATCCGTTCACAGTTCCACCAACAATGTATTAGTGTCCCAGTTTTCCCACATCCCCTCCAACATTCATCGTTATCTTTTCCTGTCATTTTAGCTAATCTGACAGGTGTGTAGTGGTACCTCAGAGTTGTCTTAATTTGCTTTTCTCTGATCAATAGTGATTTGGAGCAACTTTTCATATGACTAGAGATGGTTTTAATTTCATCATCTGAAAATTGTCTGTTCATATCCCTTGACCACTTATCTATTGAAGAGTGGCTTGAATTCTTATAAATATGAGACAATTCTCTATATATTTTAGAAATGAGGCCTTTATCAGAACCATTAAATGTAAAGATGATTTCCCAATTTGATGCTTCCCTACTAATCTTGTCTGCATTTGTTTTATTTGTACAGAAACTTTTTAACTTAATATAATCAAAATTATCCAGCTGGTGTTCAATTAGGAGTTCCAGATCTTCTTTGGACATAAATTTATTCCATCTCCACAGGTCTGAGAGGTAAACTATATTGCGTTCCTCTAACTTGCTTACAAAATCACTCTTTATATCTAGATCTTGAACCCATTTAGATCTTATCTTGATATGTGGTGTTAGGTATGGGGCAAGCCCTAATTTCTTCCACACTAGTTTCCAATTTTCCCAGCAGTTTTTGCCAAATAGTGAGTACTTATCCCAAAAGCTGGAGTCTTTGGGTTTATCAAACACTAAATTGTTAAGGTTATTGCCTAGATTGTCCTGATAACCTATCCTGTGCCACTGATCAACTGCTCTATTTCTCAGCCACTACCAAATGGTTTTGATGACCGCTGCTTTATAATATAGTTTTAGATCTGGTACAACAAGGCCACATTCATCTGCCTTTTTTTTTTTTCATTAATTCCCTTGAAATCCTTGACCTTTTGTTCTTCCAAATGAACTTTGCTACTATTTTTTCTAGATCTGTAAAATAATTTCTTGGGAGTTTGATTAGTATGGCACTAAATAAGTAGATTAGTTTGGGTAGTATTGTCATTTTTATTATGTTCGCTCTGCCTACCCATGAGCACTTAATGTTTTTCCAATTGACTAGGTCTGATTTTATTTGTGTGGAAAGTATTTTGTAGTTTAGTTCATATAGTTTCTGACATTTTCTTGGCAGATAGATTCCCAAATATTTTATGGTATCATCCATTATTCTGAATGGAATTTCTTTTTGTATCTCTTGCTGCTGAACTTTGTTGGTAATATATAAAAATGCTGATGATTTATGTGGATTTATTTTGAATCCTGCCACTTTGCTAAAGTTGTGAATTGTTTCTAGTAGTTTTTTAGTTGAGTCTTTAGGGTTCTCTAAGTATACCATCATGTCATCTGCAAAGAGTGATAATTTGGTTTCTTCATTACCTACTCTAATTCCTTTTGTCTCTTTTTCTTCTCTTATTGCTAAAGCTAACATTTCTAATACAATATTAAATAGTAATGGTGACAGTGGGCAGCCTTGTTTCACTCCTGATCTTATTGGGAATGGTTTTAGTGAAGTTCAAAAGTTTTAAAACCAAATGTAAAAAACTATTTTAAATGTAACTGTTACATTTAAAATAAAATAAAAATAATTAATTAAAGAAAAAAAAAGAAAATCTGGCCTGAGACACTGTGGGACCTTGGGCAAGTCACTTAACCTTGATTGTCTCAAAATAAAAATTAAATAAGTTCCTAATTTACCTTGGATATAATATCTTTATCATATAAGCTTGATGCAAGATTTTTTCCTAATTGGATCCCTTTTAATTTTAACTACATTAGATTTATTTGTACAAAGCATTTTAGATTTTATATAATCAAAATTGTCCATTTTATCTTTTGTGATCCTCTCATTTACTTGTTTAATCATTAACTTTTCCCTTATTCATAAATCTGAAGGGTAAATTCTTCCTTATACCTCTTAATTTGTTTATGATGAGAGCTTTTATATTTTGTACATGTATTCTCTTAGAGTTTATTTTGGCATGTAGGATGAGATGTTAGTCTAAACCTAAATTCTGCCAGATTGCAGTTTAATTTTTCCATCAGTTTTTTTCTATAATGACCTGTTGTGCTTGTTTGCTTCTGTAGGTTGTTCTCCTAATCTGTCCTGTTAATTGACCTCTCTTTTTAACCAATACCAAATCATTTTCTTTGTCTTTTTTTTAGGCAGTTGAGATTAAGTGACTTGCTCAGGATCACACAGCTAATATATGTCTGAAACCAGATTTTATATATTAAATTGTTATTTTTAACATTCTTTTGAGTTCCAGATTCTCTCCTTCCTGAGAAAATAGAATGGAGGGAATACAGAGTTGGTAACCATAACTGTTAATGCGAATGGAATGAACTCTCCCATAAAACAGAAGCAAATAGCAGAATGGATTAAAAAACAGAATCCTACAATATATTGTTTACAAGAAACACATTTTACACAGAGAGACACAGAGAAAAGATAAAAGGCTGGAACAGAATTTATTATGCTTTAGCTAAAGTTTAAAAAAGCAGGTATAGCAATTCTGATCTCAAAGCAAAAAATAAAACTAGATTTAATTAAGAGATATGGAAAGAAAGTACATCTTGATAAAGGGTACTATAAAAAATGAAGTGGTAACAATACTAAATGTATTTGCAATAAGTGGTAGAGCAGCCAAATAACTAGAGAAGATTTTAAGCCAGTTACAGGAAGAAATAGACAGCAAAACTAGTGGGGGACCTCAAGCTTCCCCTCTCAGAATCAGACAAATCTAACCACAAAATAAACTAGGCCCATGCCTCAGATATTTACTAGTCATGTGACTGAGGAATCACCCTGTTTATCTCAATATGTAAAATGAGCTGGAGAAGGAAATGGCAAACAACTACAATATCTTTACTAAGAAGACCCTAAATGAATCAAACACAGGTGAAATGTTTGAACAATAACTAGGTTTTCCTTCAGACCCTTTGACATTTGTCATTTTTAATAGGTATGAGGATTTTTATTTGTATTTCTATAATCAGTCATGATGTAGAGAATTTTTTCATATGACTATAGTTTTTATTTCTTCTTCTAAAAACTACCTGTTTATATCCTTTGACCATTTATTAATTGAGGAATGGCTCTTAATTTTATAAATTTGATTCAGTTCTATACTCAGGATATATTTGAGAAATGAGGATCCTGTCAGAGAAACATGCTGTAAAAAATTTTCATATTACTTCTGAGATGAATATAAATCCCAAGAGACAGAGGTTCTGTAATTAATAATTAATTAATTAGATTTGCCAATATCTGATAAATTGATGGTCAGTAGTTTCTTTCAGAAACCAGAGATGCCAAAGGAGCTCCTGAAATATTTTATATTTTTTCTGAAAGGCTACTCCCTTGATGATGAAGCTCAACCCTGACTGATGTGAAGTGAGCAAAAAGTCTTCAGCTCTTTCTACTTAGAATGTGAATTGATCATGAGATTCAGCAACCTCAAGGCATCTGGGCAAAAATGTCTTCATCTGGACATATCTAGCTAATTTTCTCCCTCATGATCTTGGAGGGAACTAGGATAGTTCCTAGTGAACTCTAATGGAGGGAAACTAGGATAGGAAGTTCCTCCTCCAGCCATGCCCTTTAGAGGCCAAATGACTTTTTTTAGGAGATAGGTTTTAGCAGAAATAAGGAAAAGGAGAGATCACTAATTAATAATTAGTTATTAATAATGATAATATCATTATTTTTTTTCTCTTTTCATTATCTATGGTACCTTTTAGCATAATTTAGTTTCCCTGATTATTTCTTGTGTTTAGGTTTGTTGTTGTTTTTACTTTGTCTGAGGTCATGATTGTTGCCATTTTTTACTTTTTAATTTCAGCTGAAGTATATTAGATTCTACTCCATCTCTTTATTTTGGTTCTGTATATATATATATATATTTATATATATACATATGTATACATGTATATGTATATATGCATATGTATACATGTATATATATATACGCATATGTATACATGTATATATATATACACACACATATATATGTAATGTATATATATAAAATATATGTATTCTTCCTTCTTTAAACCAGTTCTTTTGAGTGACTCAGTTCAAGCTTTGCCTGCTACCCTTCCCTTGCTCAATTTCCCCTTCTATTATAGAAGCTCTATTTCATATGCCTCAAATATGTGAGAAAACTTTTCACTGTCTACCTCTTCTTTCCCTCTTTTTCCTTTGAATCCCTTTTTCACCCATTTATTTATTTTTTATTAAAACTTTTTATTTGCAAAAAATATGTATGGGAGGGCAGCTAGGTGGCACAGTGGATAGAGCACCAGCCCTGAAGTCAGGAGGACCTGAGTTCAAATCTGGTCTCAGACACTTAACATTCCCTAGCTGTGTGACCCTGGGCAAGTCACTTAACCCCAATTGCCTCAGCAAAAAGCAAAAGAAAAAAAAATACGTATGGGTAATTCTTCACATTGACCCTTACAAAGCTTTCTGTTACAAATTTTCCCCCCCTACTCCCCACCCCTCCCCTAGATGGCAGGAAATCCACTACATGTTAATTATGTTAAAATACTTGACAAATTGAATATATGTATACATATTTCCACACTTATCTTGTTGTGCAAGAAAAATCTTATCTATAGGAAAATCAGAGAAAGGAAACACAATGCAAGCAAATATCAATAGAGAGCATGAAAATGTTATGTTGTGGTCCACATTTCATATCCCTCTCTCTGGGTGTATATGGTTTTCTTCACTGAACAATTGGAACTGGTTTGAAACATTTCACTGTTGAAGAGAACCATGTCCATCAGAATTGATCATCATATAGTATTGTTGCTGCCATGTATAATGATCTCCTGGTTCTGCTCATTTCACTCAGCATCGGTTCATGCAAGTCTCTCCAGGCCTCTCTGAAATCATCCTGCTGGTCGTTTCTTACAGAACAATAATATTCCATAACATTCATATACCATAATTTGTTCAGCCATTCTCCAATTGATAGACATCCATTCAGTTTCCAGTTCCTAGCCACTACAGAAAGGGCTGCCACAAACATTCTTGCACATGTGGGGCCCTTTCCTTCCTTTAAAATCTCTTTGGGATATAAGCCCAATAGAAACACTGCTGGGTCAAAGGTTTAATAACTTTTTGAGCATAGTTCCAAATTGCTCTCCAGAATGGTTGGATCCATTCACAGTTCCACCAACAATGTATCAGTGTCCCAGTTTTCCCACATCCCCACCAATATTTGTCATTATCATTTCCTGTCATTTTAGCCAATCTGACAGGTGTGTAGTGGTACCTCATAGTTGTCTTAATTTGCATTTCTCTGATCAATAGTGATTTGGAGCACCTTTTCATATGACTAGAAATAGTTTTAATTTCATCATCTGAAAATTTTCTGTTCATATCCTTTGACCATTTATCGATTGGAGAATGGCCTGAATTCTTATAAATATGAGACAATTCTCTATATATTTTAGAAATGAGGCCTTTATCAGAACCCTTATAAATGTAAATGTAAAGATGATTTCCCAGTTTATTGCTTCCCTCCTAATCTTGTCCGCAATAGTTTTGTTTGTACAAAACCTTTTTAACTTAATATAGTCAAAATTATCTATCTGGTGTTCAATTAAGAGTTCCAGTTCTTCTTCAGACATAAATTTATTCCATCTCCACAGGTCTGAGAGGTAAACTATACTATATTCCTCTAATTTACTTATAATATCACTCTTTATATCCAAATCATGAACCCATTTAGATCTTATCTTGGTATGTGGTGTTAGGTGTGGATCAAGCCCTAATTTCTTCCACACTAGTTACCAATTTTCCCACCAGTTTTTGTTGAATAGTGAGTACTTATCCCAAAAGCTGGGGTCTTTGGGTTTATCAAACACTAAATTGCTGTAGTTATTGCCTAGCTTATCCTGTGATCCTATCCTATACCACTCATTGACTACTCTATTTCTTAGCCAGTACCAAATGGTTTTGATGACTGCTGCTTTATAATATAGTTTTAGATCTGGTACAGCAAGGCTACCTTCGTTGGCCTTTTTTTTTCATTAATTCCCTTGAAATTCTTGACCTTTTGTTCTTCCAAATGAACTTTGCTACTATTTTTTCTAGATCTGTAAAATAATTTCTTGGGAGTTTGATTGGTATAGCACTAAACAGATAGATTGGTTTAGGTAGTATTAATCCATCTTTATTACATTTGGTCAGCCTACCCATGAGCACTTGATGTTTTTCCAATTGACTAGGTCTGACTTTATTTGTGTGGAAAGTATTTTGTAGTTTAGTTCCTATAGTTTCTGACTTTTCCTTGGCAGATAAATTCCCAAATATTTTATACTATCAACAGTTATTTTGAATGGAATTTTTTTTGTATCTCTTGCTGCTGAACTTTTTTGGTAATATATAAAAATGCTGCTGATATATATGGATTTATTTTGTATCCTGCAATTTTGCTAAAGTTGTGAATTGTTTCTAGTAATTTTTTAGTTGAGTCTCTAGGATCCTCTAAGTATACCATCATGTCATCTGCAAAGAGTGATAATTTGGTTTCCACCTACTCTAATTCCTTTAATCTCTTTTTCTTCTCTTACTGCCAAAGCTAACATTTCTACTACAATATTAAATAGTAATGGTGACAGTGGGCAATCTTGTTTCACTCCTGATCTTATTGGGAATGGTTCTAGTTTGTCTCCATTACATATGATGCTTGCTGATGGTTTTAAGTAGATACTACTAATCATTTTAAGGAAAAGCCCATTTATTTCTATACTCTCCAGTGTTTTTTAATAGAAATGGGTGTTGGATTTTATCAAAAGCTTCTTCTGCATCTATTGAGGTAATCATATGGTTTTTGTTAGTTTGGTTATTAATATAATTGATTATGCCGATAGTTTTCCTAATATTGAACCAGCCCTGCATTCCTGGTATAAATCCTACTTGGTCAAAGTGTATTATCCTGGGGATGACTTTCTGTAATCTCATTGTTAATATCTTATTTAAAATTTTTGCATCAATATTCATTAGGGAAATTGGTTTATAGTTTTCTTTCTCTATTTTCACCTTACCTGGTTTAGCGATCAGCACCATATCTGTATCATAGAAGGAATTTGGTAGTACACCTTAATTTCCCTATTTTTTTCAAATAGTTTATATAGTATTGGAATTAATTGTTCTTTGAATGTTTGGTAGAATTCACATGTAAATCCATCTGGCCCTGGAGATTTTTTCTTAGGGAGTTGATTAATAGCTTGTTCTATTTCTTTTTCTAAAATGGGGCTATTTAAATAATTTATTTCCTCTTCTGTTAACCTGGGCAACCTATATTTTTGTAGATATTCCTCCATTTCATTTAGAATATCAAATTTATTGGCATAAAGTTGGGCAAAGTAACTCCTAATTATTACTCTAATTTCCTCTTCATTGGAGGAAAATTCCCCCCTTATCATTTTTGAGACTAACAATTTGATTTTCCTTTTTCCTTTTTCTAATCAAATTAACTAAAGGCATTTATCTATTTTGTTGGTTTTTTCATAAAATCAACTCTTAGTTTTATTTATTAATTCAATAGTTTTCTTATTTTCAATTTTATTAATCTCCCCTTTTATTTTCAGAATTTCCAATTTGGTATTTAATTGAGGGTTTTTAATTTGCTCTTTCTCTAGCTTTTTAAATTGTAAGCCCTATTCATTGATCTTCTCTTTCTCTATTTTATGCAAGTAAGCATCTAGAGATATAAAATTACCCCTTATAACCACTTTGGCCATATCCCACAAATTTTGGTATGTTGTCTCATTACTGTCATTCTACTGGATGAAATTATTGATTTTGTCTGTGATTTGGTCTTTCACCCATTTATTCTTTAAAATTAGATTATTTAATTTCCAATTAACTTTTGGTCTATTTTCTTCTG
>JAJPUD010006982.1:622-71822 GCA_023553655.1 Myrmecobius fasciatus
GGGCAGAAATAATAAACCTATAGAGAAGATAGGGAGATTTCTTTTTTAAGATCAAAAGCCCTGTCCTGACACCTAGCTTAAGGCCTACTCTGTTGTCACAACACAACATCTTCACCAGCAGTCTTTTTCTACTTCTGCTGAGTGAGCTAAGGACCTACCTGAGTTTTGGAGTACACAGAACCCGAAATATCTGGCACGCCTGTATTACTGGAGGTGACTGATACACCTGAGAAAGGAAGAAATAGATAGCAGGATTAACATAGCTAACTGTTCTTTTCCCCTGGTCCCTGAATCCATGGAGGTAAAAGTGGATTGGTAGGGGAAGGTCAAAGTGAAGATAGCTGAGGCTCTTCCAGCTAGATCATTGCATAGGAAGCTTCAGTCCATCGCTAAACAATAAAAGCCCATGATAAAAAGGCTCCTTAAGAATAAATTAGCTTGGTTTGTTCCTAGGTGTAGGGTAAAAGGCTGATAATCCAGCTTCCAGTGATGTCTACATCCAAATCAGAGTTAACACAATCTCCAGGACCCTCTGTCCCAAATACCAACAGGAATCCAAAAGTTTTTAAAAGTTAATTTAAAATCATTTCACCCTTCCACCTTCCCACCCCAATTATTTCTACTTCAATAGGCACCAAAACAATATCCAAGTATCAAAGGAAATCCTGGGCTCTAAAGCCATGTCATGGTAAATGCCAAAACAGAAGAGGCCAACTTGGATCTATAGTCAGTCTCCCTTATCTGACCTCCATACTCACTCAGAAGTTGTCACAATCTCAATTTACACCAATTTTCCTAGAGGCCTTAATTAAGTCTGTTAAGAGTTATAAATGGGGCTAGCACCCAGATTCCTATGTAGGCAATGGGCACAGAAGTCATTGTCCACATGGAATAGAGAATCCAAATGCTATTTAGAGTTCTATCATTCAGTTGCTAGTTTTAAGTCAGATATCCTGTCTTACATCTTCCTGACAGGAAGTCCCTCCTCCTACTACAGTTCCAGGGGAACCAGAGAGGGATACAAACCATTTTCTACAATAATCAAACCACAGTTGAAGATCCCTCTACCTATTATCCTTTTGCATAGCTCATATCCTATCCCTTAACACTGGAGGTACTCATTCCAGACCTAGAATACAAGTCCTCCTTTACATTCAAATCCATCTTGTCAGCTTCCAGTTATCTCAAAATGAAGTTGTATATCCAACTGAAACCTTTCCAGTAGAGAAGGGGAAATCCTAGGCAGAAATCCCTCCTCCATACAAGTCCTGACCAGACCAAGGCAGGGAGCTCCTGACAACAAATATTTCCTTATTTTCAGGGTAGCCTCCAATCTGTATCTCAAGGCACCACAGATATGTTAAGAGGGGAAAGGACAAAGAGTACTGTCAGTAGTTCGTTTCCTTTAATCCTTAGGTGTTTCTCTTGGCTAAATTTGTAATGGAAGCAAAATTTCTGAGTCTTAAGTATTATAAGGTAGGAGCCCAGTTACAAGGACAAACTTTTTTTTTAAAAAAAGTATATAGGAGAGCAGCATTGATGCTAGACTGGAGAATAATTTTTGAAAGCAAATCCAAAGTAAACACAGGTTTGCCTTTATTACTAGAGACAGCTAGCTGATACCACTGGAGGACCCTTTGGGTTATGTTGTCCAGAGACACACTGACATAACAGAATGAAGGGCTAGGCTTTCCTTTTGTGGGTGGGGAGAAATGTGTCCTCTATGACACTTTGTCTTGTTCTTATTGGGGCCAAATTCCCATGATAAATATCCTTTGGGGGAGAGGAAAAGGCAAAGAGACAGAGAAAGAGGAAAACTCTCAGTCTCACAGCTAAGAAATAAGGAAAGAAATTAACAACTAGAAAGCTCTTCAGTACAATTTAGGGATTAGGCAAGATCTTCTCAAAATTGCAGGCACCCTTCTCCCCAAAGGAACATTTATAATCATATCATAGTGTGAGAGGCTATAACAGAAGAAATAGTAAGAACACATCTTCCCAGAAGTATGGTTAACCTCAAGCACCTATGATTGGGAAAATTGATCAAATCTCCATAGCATATCAGTTAAGGGTTCCAACAATCTGAAAAAGATTCAGGAAGTAAACAGCTAGGTTCCTTGCTAGCCAAGAACAGAAAATTGGGGAAGAGAGACTGTTTAATGAATTTGACATCGTTCCTCCCAAAGAAACGTCTAGCTCCACATCCAAAATGACTCCATCAAAAAGAAAGCTGATTTGTGCAAACTGAATTGGGAAGGGAGCCAAGGAAAAGACACTGACAAAACCTTACCCATAGGCCCTTGGTTTTATCCAGAATCCATGAGGACCACTTAAAGAACCATGTGTCCTTGAAGGAAAAAAATAGAGTGCCCTACCTCTAAGTAGAGAGGATTCATAAAGGGACCAAAAACAAAGGTTAAGTGGTTGCTAATGACCAAGTCATATCTGAGTTAACCCCTTGGTCTCTAAGAGGTAGGAAGAGCAGTTAAGTCAATGAAAAAAATTCCCCCAAACTCTGGATCCCCAATGCCAATTCTTCTAACCTTTCTTAACATGGGTACCTCACTGCTACCTAAAATGCCTTGGCTTTAGAATAGAGACAAAGAGAGGGATTAATGGAAAGGTAAATAGAGATTAAGCTTGGGAAATCAGGAGTTCCCTATAATTTTAACTTCCCTGAATAACCAATAGGCTGGGAACTGAGATTGATACCCTCTTCCTGAGAAGGCCACAATGTGCCAAAAAGTTAACCAATGGCTTCTCTAGCTGTTCTGGGGGGTTTGACAAGATCATCCTTCCACCCTTCCATCCCCCATATCCATAGCACAATATTAGCTCCTGTTGTCCAGAGAGACATGCACGGAAAGAACGCCAGAGTTAGCTAAAGAAATACCACAGTTTATTGAAGACTACAAATATTTGTTACAAGTTGAAACTACATGCCTTCCAGAAATCAAAAGCGACAGCGGGTGTGTGCATTGCGGCTTCGGAGGCGCTGCACCGCTTGTACTCGAAACGGTTAAGACTGGGTCAGACACACTGGGAAAGGGGAGGGGAGAAGGGCAGGTTCAAAAGCCCAGAAGGTATCCACCAACTCATTCCCCCAAGCCACGAAGGCCTTGGCCTCAGCTCAGCAGGCTCTCCTCAGTGGTCTGGTTTCTGAAACAAGACTTCAGTGCAAATTCACACACACACACAAAACATAGCCCCCAGCCATGGGCCAAATTAGCTCTCAGCCGTCCAGAAATGCTTGTAAGGGGGTGGATATTTTCTTCCTAAAAGGAATCAGATACATAAAAATAAATGAATTTAAGAGGTTGATGAGGGAGGGGGAATGACCAGAATCCCCTATGGGGTTGGGGAAAAGGGGCTTCTAAAATAAATCACATCAGGTCTCCAAAATATTGGGTAAGGTAAAGGGGGAGGAGGGAAGGGATAACAATGCTGTCCCCACTCATCCTTGGTTTTTCTGTAATCAGACATGACCATAAAACCCCATGTATCTTGTTTTCTCATACTTCTGACTCTGGCCCAGACAGTATCTAAAGGTAAAGTTTTGGTGATAGGGCTGAGGGTTTATAAACCTCCTCACCAAATCACACCTCTGAAGTGTGTGGAGTGGAGAATTTCTGTTCAGTTGAAAGGGGACAAATGGACTTAGAACCTGGGTCAGGAGGGGCACGACGGGGCTTCCCAGAAACAATCAGCCCAAATCCACAATATAATCCAAGTTACACATTACAGCTTCATGCCTCCACCCCACTAGTAGCACCTGCAGTACCCACATGCCCAGTCCCTGTTCTTAAAAAATATCTGGGATAGTTTACCCACCTGGTGCCCAAAGAGAAGGGGAGAGCACAAAAGCTGCTGCCTCCAGATTATTCTGGAGCTGAGACTGAGCTGAAGGCTCTAAGGGACTCATAAGGAGGCAAACCCCACTCCCACCAATGCAACATTCTCCTTCCCATACACAACTGAACCTGCAAGGCTGCTGAAAAGAAAGAATAAGACTGAATGGTCTTCTCCCTTGACTCAGAATCTCTTAGGGAGTTAGAAAATCAGTCAGGTGCCAGGCAGAAATGTCTTTTACCCCAATATCTATTTCAGGGACCATCACACCACCTTCCTAATCTACCTTTTTTTCTGAGTTGTTAAAGAGCTGTCTCCCCAGCACAGAAATGCATAACTAGATTTATGCAAAGAAAACGGCCATACAATTGAAAGAACCACTAAAGATACAACTCTTCTGGCTCACTCCCTTGAGTTCTCACTGTATTACTTATTACCTCACCCTCCACCCCTAAACTTTTCTCAATATTCTTTTATCTGAGGAATGGAAACCATAGGAAAAACCTAGGCATATAAAGAGAACTAGTGCTGGCCCAGCCAGGACATCCTAAATCCTATGTACAATGAACTTATTATTAATCCCTTCAACTTTACTGATGGCACACAAATTGCCACTTGTCTCCACTGACATCATCTCAACCGAGTCTCAGCTCCTTTTGCCCAGCAGCCCTGCCCCAACCCAACACCCTATACTACTGCCAGGCATGCCATCTGGCAGTCAATACATGCCCTGAGCACTGCCCAGCTGTGGACAAGTGGGTGTTAGAACACAATGCTAAGTTTTCTTGCTGGTGCTGAACAGAGGCTAAAGGTAGCTAAAAGTGCCAATGTCTAGCACTGCTCCTTCACAGGTTTCTCCAACCCCAACCAAGACTGCTCCCACAACCAATTCCCCCTGGACATCAAGACATCTAATTGGGCTTACCAGTGTTGTATCCATGAGATCCATACCCACTTGGCTGTTGGAAAGGGGTGGCCGATGCGTTCACACTGACATTCACACCATGCTGCTTGGAAGAGGTAGGAGCGACCTGGAAAGGAAAGGGAGGGGGGCCTCAATGACCTGTGAGGACATCCTTGCCCTCTGACCTTGTCCCATGGGACTAACTCAGAGCTGTATACTGGTAAGTTCAATGAGGGAACTGACCTCAGTCTTGAAAACCTACCAATGCTGTCAGTGCTGAATGGCCAAGTGAAGGTAAAAGGGGAGAGGGAACATCAGGCTAGTCTACATGAGAATACATTCCCGGTTTACTTTAGAGATAAACAATCATTCTCTCTTCCACCCCTTAGGATTCCCCCCCACCAAGCTCTGGGGTCAGGAATGCTTTCCCATCTGCCAAGAATCTAGCCAGAATACTGGAGAGTCAAGGTGAGTGATTACGGATCTGAAATCTAACCTCTAGAGAATGACCAAGGCGAGTACTCACAGGGAATACAGCAGGCCCATACTGGAAGGTGCTGGGGAGGCCCGGGACCCCTGTGTAGTATGGCAGGCTGGTGTAACTATAGCCAGGAGGCAGCGCCGGGTTCAGGAATGTCTGCTGTGTGGTGTGGTGAGTCTGCGTCTGATTCTGCTGGGGCTGTGCCAGGGTCGTGGCTGGGGCTGGGGATGAGGCATCTCCACGGCCGAACTTTGAGAGGTCACCTGTGCCAAGAGATACTCAATGTCCATGGGCCCCTTCACTTGTCAGGCAGTGCAATCATGTTTCCTGGGGATGCCTTTCCAAAGCTGTAAAATCTCAGTAATAGATTAAGTAACTTTTTAGTTAGTGGGAGAGCTGGGAGGAAAATACAGGTCTTCTCAGATCTACACATGCTGGGCCTGCTGAAGACCCTTTAAAGTCTTCACTGCAGATCCTTGGGTACCAGTGACTCAGACAGATATCGTTCTCTCCATCTGGAATTTTTATCTTCCATACTTTCTCCCTTTCCCAGATACTAAATTCTGTCTCTTTCCAACACTCCCAACTATTCTGAGCAGACAGCAGGCATTTGTAAAACCACAATCATATTCAGAAAAATTTCCTGAACACCTACTATGTGTTAGACACTGCAGAGGAATTGATGGTGACTATGTAATAGCTAGCATGCTGGGCAACAGTAAGGGATCCCAGGGGACCCCCCACCCCCAAGGTATCTTCCTCAAAATTCTGCATAGCTTTCTTCTGCTATATTGCCAATCCAAGTCCTCTGAAATTGAGGTTATCTTAACACTTGTTAACTTTAGGTATTTGCCTACAATGACTTGTAGACAATGATTATCTGTGTCTCAAAGAAGCTAGTTTCCCTTTCCTCTTTAGTGCACAACACATTTTTGTTTAAGAGATATTTTTATTCAAGAAATGAGGCCCAATGAAAGGGATAAAAGACAGAATCATGAAAGCTACGTTCACACAGCCCTTCATGGCTACAAAGTATATTACATGTATTCTCTATGGAGTCTTAGCCCTGTCACCAGTAGGGAAAGACTCTTCCACATAAAGACAATAAAATTCAGAGATTAAGCAACTTTTCTATATCACTCAGACTTCTAGTCTAGCATGCCAAGACAACAAACCAGAAAAAAATAGAGACCAGGGAAATTGGATTTTTAACAGGTAACAAGACTGCCACCAAAAGAAGGACAAGAAGGAAAAATGAACTCAAGAAATTTAAGAATAGAAAGTGAGAGCCAAAGTATTTTCTCAGAAAACCTGGTAAACATTAGTCATGGATACAACAGGAAAAGCTGGGAAGAAGCCACAGCAACAAGCCTTTTCCAATGGGAGCCAAAAGATAACATCTTATGTTTTTTTTCCAACCCCTTCTTGTTGCTGACAAAACAGCCCAAAGAAGAGTCCCATAAGGTCTAACATCAAATCTAGCCCCAACCCAGTCCTACCAGAGTAAGGATTGCTGGCCAGGCTACCATCCCTCCCGGTCAACGGAGTGGTAGGTGTAGGGAACGGGATGCTGTAGTAATCCTAGGAAACAAAACAAGGAGGAACAAGGAGGTTGAAAAACCATACCTTAACCCCCAGACTAGTGATGCTAGTTTTGTTTTGTAGAAACAAAATGTTAGAGTAATGCAATATAGCCAGCCACCAATAGTGCTAGCTATAGCTCACAGAAGCTCTGTTTCCTCTGGCACACACTGTCCCCCTTGCTTGACTATCAGCAGAGTCAGGCAAGGTCTACGGGAGTGCCCATTTAAGTTGCCCAAGTACCTACAAGTGTTCTTTGTCCTATCTCCCAGCCCTACAGAAGTCCTCTCTTCAAAAGTCATGGTCAAGATTATTCTCTCGAGCAAACAGATACTGCTCTCTGGGTTTGCCAGGGGAAAGTAAGGCACACTAAGGGCTATAAGAAAATGCCTAAGTGAGCACTGAGGAATGTCAGGTAGAGGTCCCAACTTGACACACAATTTTGATTTTCATTACACTAAGAAATTATCTCTTCCCCCCAATTCCCAGGCTCTCTGAGCATCTTCTTTTGTCATGATTCTATCCTACATACTCACCAAGGGGAATCTTGTCTGAAGCATCTGCAAGTCGTCATAACCATACACTTGTGGCTGAAAGATAGAGGTTATCTGTGATGAGGAAGGTTGATCACTAGATCCTTCCTATACCACACCATATATATATTACCCACCTTTTTCAAAATCTGGCTTAAAATTTCTCTCCTGAAAGCTTTCTTTGAGTTGGTACTAAGTTTCTGTTTTGGGGTTTTGTTTTTTGTTTTGTTTTTGCACTTGTAGGAGCTTTAACATTCTTAAAGTCACAAGAACAGCTAGGTGGCCAAGTGGTTAGAGCACCAGCCCTGAAGTCAGGAGGACCTGAGTTCAAATCTAGTCTCAGACACTTAACACTTCCTCGTTGTGTGACCCGGGGCAAGTCACTTAACCCCAATTGCCCTAGCAAAACAAAAAAACAAAAACAAACAAAACTCACCATTCTTAAAGGTCAGAAAGATGGATCTGTAAAATCTTCTACTAAGTTTAGAGTCAACAACCATAACAAAGTATCCTGAAAAACTGAATCCCAAATTTTCCCTGAAGTATTCTAAAGACATGAGAGGAAAATAACTTTCTCTTGAGAAACTGAGAAAGATCCCAAATTTCATTCAAACTACTAAAGAGCCACTCCAAATATGGATAATGGTATAGTTTGACTAGACCTCATTTTTCTTCCTTGTTTTATGTTGTAAAGCCCCCAAAATTAAACTCCCTAGTTTATATGCAATTCCAACTAACTCATATTCACTCTGTGCAAAGTCAAAAAGCAAAAAGAGAAAAGGAGAAGGACCATCTACCATCTTAATTTCCAGAGATATCCCCCAAATCCCACTTACCGGGTAGGCATGTAACAGCCCTGGAGCCATGATATATGGATTAGGCAACAATGGTGGGACCCCAGGAGGAAGGTTGGGGGGAGCTTTTCCTGAAAGAGAAAGGATACTTCTAATATGATAAATAACCATTCCTTTTCCTCTTTATGCCGAAGAATTACTACCCACTTCCCAAGCAGGGTTACCTGAAGTTGTGGCAACTGAGCTTCTGGTGGAGGCGGTGACGGTGGAGTTACTGCCCAGGCTGAGGCCTAGACTGCTGCCACTATTTAGGCTGGATGAGACGCTGACCACAGGAGGAGGCGCCGAGACTGTGCTAGATGCAGTAGAGAAAGTGCTGGAGGAAGAATGGAGACTCGCCTCACTTTCAACGCTTGTGTGCTACAAAAAAAACAACACAAAACAAAAAGCAAGAGATGGGGAAGAAGGGAACGGAAGTTGGCACATTAGATAAAAAGTCCAGGACACTGCTACTAACCAAGAATGAACTCTGGTCAGAAGAGCTGGGAGATTACAAGAGTGTCCTAAAGCCAATATAGCTAGCAGGGATCTGAGGAATCAGTTTTTCAAACCATTCTAGCTGAGACCTGTTCCTCTAAAAAACGGGAGAAAACTAACACAATCAATATGGAAACTTCATACTAGGTACTAAAAAGATATGCTAATTAAGCAAGTAATGTTGAGACCTTAAGATATCATTCCTGATGATGGATAATATTGCAGTCAGAGCATTATGATTTCCCTTTTTGTTCCTTCCTACTCTAACAGAGACCATAGGGGTGGGGAGGAAAGGATCTAATAATAACTCACAAACAAATTCCTTTAACTTCTAAATATCATGACAATTTGAAGATAAAAAGAGATTAAAAACTTAATCTTAGGCCACGCACAGTAAGACATCAACAGGAATTTTAATTCAGATCTTTTGACCATCAAATTGTTCTTGCTTTCATTATACCACAATCTAACCAGGGATCTTAACTCCAACAGACAAAGACCAGAAGTTGAGAATGTGGAACTCATAAAACAGGACTCCAAGAGAGTCCTGGAACACAAGGTGTTGGGTTAGTCGATCATATGAAAAATAGTTATCATCAGGTTAAAGATGAAATGCCCACTTAAATACAAAGACAACTGGGAATTCCATGAAAAATTAGCATGGTATAATGGAAAAAAGCATAGATCTGATCAGAAAATCTGAGTTCTGAAATAAATGAAGAGCTGTCAAGTGAAGGGGGATTAGATTTGTTTGCAGTGGCCTCAGATGGCAGAACCAGGCAGAAATTACAAAACACAGCACTAAATTTAGAATTAATTTCAGGAAAAATTTCACTAACAATTAGAGCTACCTATTAAGTAAAAAAAAACGCCTTGAGACATGCTAGGTTCCCCTCTCCTTTACTGTCTTCAAGCTGAAGCCAAACAACCGCCAGTCAGCTGTATTCTGTTAGGGATTCCTTTAGAGCACGAATTAAGATAAGATGCCTGCTGAGATTCCTTCCAATTTTAAAATTCATATTTTCTGAAATCCCAATTCTTCAACTAGCATGATCTTGGGCTAAGTTCCTTAACCACTTTGGGGCTAAGTTTCTATAAAATGAGGAGGTTGGATTAGAGAACGTCATTAATCCTTTCCAACTCCAAATACTATGTACCTATGACCTTAAGGTACAGAAAAAGAGAAATCTATCTTCATAATCATAGGAATTGCAAAAGGATCATAAAGCCCACTATTTTAAATTTAGTCAATGAATAAATGCTTATTAAGAACTCAGTATGTGTCAAGCACTGAGAATGCAAAAAGAAGAAAAACACAGTTCCTGCTCTCAAGAAGTTAATAATTACTTAGGCTTCCCAAACATAACAGTTGGAAGTTTCTTTAGAAATTCCCAATAAATTCAAATTCCTAGCAAATTTAGCCCGATTGAAGGGTTAAACAGTAGCAAACACTAGAACAGGCACCAGAAGGTCAGCTTTGCTACCAGGTAACTTCATTAACCATTCCAGTCCTACTAGTATATAGGCTAAGTTGAGTTCCAGAATAAAAAGAAAAAGATTATTTGAAAGGCAGGCCTGAAACATCTACTCAAATCCTTCTTTCTAGGGAACCTGAGGATCCTAAAACTTCTGTTCAAAAGGAGGCTGTATTAAAATCACTGCCCTTCTGACTTTTTTTTTTTTTTTTTTGCTGAGACAATTGGGGTCAAGTGATTTGCCCAGGGTCACACAGCTAGGAAGTGTTAAGTGTCTGAGGCCAGATTTGAACTCAGGTCCTCCTGACTTCAGGGCTGGTGCTCTATCTACTGTGCCACCTAGCTGCCGCTGCCCCCGCCCTTCCTATTTTTTATTAGTATTTCTGAACAAAGTTACCTTCAGTGAAATGCTGTAAAAAACTGAGGACATTCAATTGTCAAAAGTTCCAAATCTGGCCTCCATTTCAACAGTTCAGATATAGATGTAATATACATGCCAGGCCAAAAGAAAAGGAAGGCATTATATGATGGTAGGAACCACTTGAGACTATAATGAATCATAAAGTCACGTATGGTCTCTGGAATATCTCCTACCTCTAAAATTACGACCTTATGACTTAACTTTTCAAGATTACAAGCAACTCTCCAAGTTCAAGAAAAGGTGTCCATCTGCACTCGAAAAAGGGAATTCCCTGTACCAATAAAATCATAGGTTCAGTCCAAAAAAAGGGATAACAATGCTTTTGGAAATTTCAGAAGCCATCCAAAATTGGAAGAACAGCTGCATTATAATAGCTCAGTTGTACAGGATAGAGGACTGGGCCTCAAGTCAGGAAGACTCATCTCCCACAGACATCAAATCTGGCTTCAGACACTTGGTAGTTGTTGGACTCTGAGTAAGTCACTTAACCCTGTTTGCCCTCACTTTCCTCATCTATAAAATGAGCTGGAGAAGGAAATGAAAATCTCTACCAAGAAAACCCCAAATGGGGTCAGAAAAAGTCCACACCACTGAAACAATTCAACAATTACAACACTGACTTGTAAATGTCCATGGCCGAGGTTCAAATGATTGTTACACCACTCAAATCACTTCACTTACCATTATTCTGTCACCTCTACTCTCTTGTAGTAGTCTCCTACACCCTTAATTTATAAATTTGTTACCCTGTGAAACCTTCTTCAAGAAATTTGGAAAACAGGTATGGGGCTAATTGGCCCATTAGGTTCCACATGTATTTACTTAATGCTTATTTCGGATAAAGTACCTATTTTTATATACACATTTATATATAAATCTCTCCGCCCCCAATCATCTTTTGGTTTTTGACCATTTTTACTTTACAGGAGTTGTCTCAGGGTCACAAAATAAGCAAGTATATGTGGGAAATGAAGAGTTTTCTTCTAATAGATGGTAAATATAAGGAAGTCTTATTCCCCAGCTATAGCATCAACTTGCACTCACCAAAAGAGTTGATGTTGAAGTGCGCCCAGAAGATGATGATGACGAAAGTGTATTCTGTTGGGTAGATAATGTGCTAGAAAGATAAAGAGAAAGTGTTCTTAGCCAAAGGACTTCAGCCATCTATTTCTTCTTGGGATTCAAAATCAGACAAGGTGTCATGACAAGAGGGGAAGGGGAAGAGGGAAGGAAATAAGGAGAGAAGAGAACCAGAGGGCTACCAATCACTCCATTTGAAGAGATCAGTAAAACAACTAGTTGCTGAAAAATGAAAGAAACTCTTTTTTGTCTCCAAGGTTCTTAAGTCATCTGATTACATCAAAGCCATCAGGACTACAGAAACCTACGAAAATAATAACGGCAACAAATCACTGATTTACAGCATTTTAGGATTTTCCAAATATTACAAAATAGACTACCTTCATTTGAGCTTAACAAGATCATTTCAATAGTAGTAGCTGTTTAAGGTAGTTATCTCAAACTCATCCTGATTTCAAATCAAATACATATGCTAGCCATTCAGGTATACCTGTTGAATGTCAAACAAGGATCCCAAAGGGCTACAGTGACCAGCAGCATCCTCATTCACTCACCTGCTGTGTTGAGTGGTGGTAGTATTTGGAAGTTCCTCACTGTGGCTCAAGCCACCCAATGCAGATGAGTGCTGATTGGCTGTGGTCAGCAAGGAAGTTGCAGATACTGTGTCATTGAGAGGGGGGATGCTGGGAGCAGAGGGTGAGTCAGATTTCACCGCAGGGCCAGTAGCACCTAAAAGAGATGAGGGGTAAAGAAAGGAAAATTACCCTTTTAGAAGCCTTGAAGGGCTTCTAAAGGAAAGAATAAAGACACAGCCAATACTCAAAACTGCCTCAATTATAAGCAAATAAAATTATTACTAACAGTCCACTTTGATTTCCATACAACCTATTTTTCTTTAAAAACTCCAAATATTAAGGGGCAGCTAGGTGGAGCAATGGATAGAGCACCAGCCCTGAAGTCAGGAGGACCTGAGTTCAAATCTGGCCTCAGACACTTAATATTCCCTAGCTGTGTGATCCTGGGCAAATCACTTAACCTCAATTGCCTTAACAAAAAACAAACAAAAAAAAAAAACCCACCTTCAAATATTTGGAAAGTTATTATTTTTATATCATCTTTATAAGGGGAGGGTATCATTATCTACACTACAAAAAAATTAAGGCAAAGGAATATTTAGGACTTGCCAAAATCAGTAAGTCAGAACAGAAGTAAGACTAAAACTCTTTCCTGACCGCTGACTTGGAATATTTTTCAATAGACTATAATGTTATTATGTACTGAAATGATTTGCAGGTATTTTACAATGAAAAAACTTTGCATTTTAAACAAGATTTACGTAGAACCCTTCCAGTAAACATTTTAAAATATTTGTAAATTTAAAAATTATAAAAAGTAAAAACCTACTATTATCAAATGAAGTCAAATTTTAAAAAATTTTGTTATTTATATACTGTGTCAGAATCACCAGAAGGCAAACTGAATTTATCATATACGTATCATTTCATTTCTGGTTTGTGGATGTTTATTTTTATTTCACAATCACCAGAAGGCAAAATGAATTTATCACATATGTATTTCTTTCATTTCTGAACTGAGTTTGTTGATGTTTATTTTTATTGTCCATCTTGGTTAAGCATTTTCACTTTCTTTTCCCTTCAAATTCTTTGATCTTTATTCACATTTTTGCACAAAACAGTTAAAAAAAAAAACACGTTAATGAAAACAAATTCTCATTCTTTTAAATTTCTTCTATTAAAACTGATAATCAATTGATTATGTATTACACTGTTATACTGTACTACTGGTTATGCTTAAAGATTGATTCTACATGAACAAGAAATCTTATCCTTTTATCCCAATGTTCTTCATCGATATCTAATGGTTTTCTGTAATTATGGAACATGCACATATTATGTACATATACACATATGGATAGCAAAACAAATGGGCTGTCTGATTTGCTATGTCTGCTGATAAAACTTTTTTCATGGATATTCTAATAGCTTTGTGAAATCCAGTTTGAGATATGTTCATCATACAGATACAAGAACATAAGTTACAAAACAAAACACCTTTGATTAGAAAGAAAACTGAGGAACACTCACCTTCAACAGATTGTGTGGTCTGTAACTGTGTGGCCTGCACAGAGCTGAAGCCATTCTGGAGCGAAAAATAGATAGAGCTGAGTGAGTAGAGCAGGTTAGCATTTGCCCAGGCTCATCCTCTATCAGCAAGCCTTTTCTTCAAGAATTCAGAGGAAATTTACTGGATTTAAATAATTTAAATCAAAGGATTAACACTCCCCACACCCAAAAAAAGAAATTCATTGCAGTCTTAGAGGGTAAGATATATATGCATTAAAGGATAGCAGGTGATAACCCCCAATCTATTAAGGAAACCCAGAGCCCTAAAAAGATGCTGGAAAGACTCACAGACACAGGCCAATGGTCCTTAGGGGGAATGTTTATGGAAGTAATGCAGTTCAGCCAAGCCATTAATTTGGCAGCCTGTAGATCTGGCAGTCACTCCACATTTCCTCTTGCATACACTGTCCCCCCCAACTGGCCATGAGGCAAAGCCAGATGAGGTCTACTGGTATGCACCTAGCACTCTAGCAATCAGATATCCCAATGAGATGGGGCAGGCACTGGACTAGACACAAACCCTGCTCCATCAGCTGGGATCTTTACATTTATTCCTCCAGGGAGAATGATTCTTTGGTGCCAAGAGAACAGCCAGCTGGGCTTGGCCCAATCGTAGAAATGTGCTCTCCTTTCCTGCTTCTGCCCAGGTGCTCCCCAAGGACCCTCTGCAGCATTTGTGGCAAAGTGAAATGTTGAACCATGAGGGATTTTGTCCCCTTGTTCTCCCAACCACCTCCCAGGGGCTGCTAATCAACCTACCTTTGCCTGAGTCAGGTCTTTCTGAGGAGACGAGGAGATAGAGTTGGGGTACCGCCGAGTCTGAGTGGATCTCTGTTCATAGAGCGGGCCCTGAGCACTGTTTTGGGAGGTATAGGTTGTCGACTGAATTGGGCCGCTCTGGTAGCCAGACTCCTGACTCTGGTTGGATGAAATTGTGGATGAAGACTCACTATGTGGGATGAACAGAGAAACACACAATCATGTGTGGAATAGATCAAACTTACTAATAGATCAGGATCCTACTAAGATAAAGGATTAATTCAATTACAATACAGAAATCCTGCATCACCAAGTTACCAAATATAAATTTCAACCACTGCCTCCTGGCCACCACTTGGATACAGGAGATGTCCATAATATCAGTGGTACAGGCAACAACATAATTCAGAAAACCTGACTAGAAACTTTGAATAGAATGCACAAAAGAATCACAAAAAGTAAAAATAAGTAGGGGGGGACCCTATATGTCAAAAGTTCAAAACTCTAAAGCCACATAGGAACCTCTATAACACTGCTAGCATTTACAGTTTTTTTGTGGTTTGCAAAGTTACACATTATCTCCTTTGATCTTTATAACTACACAGATTAAGATTATTAATTAATAGTAATTATCTTTTTTTTTAAACAAATAAAGAAACTGAGGCTGATGGAATTTAAGTGACTTGTTCAGGATCACATAGATCATATAATTACGATTTAAACGAAGGAAAATCTGAGTTATAAATCTACTCCATCAACTATATCACCAATCTGCAAAATACTATGCTACAGTCCTTCAAGTTTCCTTAACAAGTAGTCATACAGTTGAAATTTACCTCCCTCTTATTTATACACATCTGGTTCTAATTACACAAAGCAGGACTTTCAGTATCAAACCACTTCCTGTTCTCTCAATAGCTAAGTTACCAGAAGACAAACTATCTATTTTGCTTCTCTGTCCTTGAGGAGATAAGCTCTTCCAGATCTTTAGTTTTCTCCCATTGTAGGAAAAAAAGAAAAAGCCATAAAGAATCTGAATGGAAATAGTACTATCCAACATGGGTACTCCAATAAACCCCAGATTTTGAATCTAAACAGTGGGTTCATCTTCTATTACACAACTTAAGCAAACAACTTCAAGATCACTTCCTCAGGAATCCATTAATTCAACAAATGCTGAATAATATAAATGTCACTGAAAGGGTGTCCTTGAGATGATCTAGTTTCATTCCCCAGGAGCCTCATTTTGCCCAATACTTTATTCAACTTCATTCCTCACTTTAGGTCTTCAGAGTTAAATAGTCAAGTTACTGGTAATCACTAGGGGAAGGAGTCTTTTCACATCTATAGAATAAATGGCTATAGGAAGACAAGATCATATAACTCCAAGGTTTTCTGTTACATATGCTACCCACTCTCCTTGGAGTCTATGAAAAGAGCCAGAAAGGAATTTACTTGTTTCCTCTAGAGCACAATAGCTTCACCCAACTCTTTTTCCCGATGTCTTTGTTCACATCTTTTATGTCATTTATATTAAGCAACTGTACTGACACCTATCCATATTTACCATGTATCTTACATTAGCTCCCTCTCCAACACATCCACTTAAAATAGCACTTAAGTGGGGAAGGCAATAGCACTTATATAGCACCTGACTATCCAACAGGCACTATACTAAGTAAGCACTTTTTACAAACATCTTTTGATCAGGACAACAATCCTGCAATGTAGGTATTGTTTATTATAATTGAGGAAACCTAGGCACAAGTTAAGGAACTCCCCTGAAGACACACAGCATCTTGAATATGAATTTGAACTCAGGTCTTCATGGCTTTAGATGCAGGGTCCTAACCCTCATACCTCCAGCTGCTTCTAAAAAGCCAATGACAGCAAGCTTTTCTGGTGTTTTGAAGCCTACACTTAACATATCATTTGCATTAAGTCTGAATGCTTACCAGGAGTCAAATAGGCACATATTAATTACTAGTTCCTTAAAGAAAATAATAAATGATCATGATAGTGTTGATTTAAAGCACCCCGAACATAAGAAAACCAACATTAAAATACAAATCTCTCTAATTTCTGATAGAAAACTTACCTTTAATTTTTCCTTCCCTAATTGAAATAGATTCAGGCTAGTTTTGGGTCAATAGTGTCTCAAAAGTGACATGAACCTAAACCACAAGACAGCAGAGGCAGCTCTGTATTGTACCTTGCAGTGCTGGTATAGAGACTGCTTGGAGTCTGACTTGAGGAGGCGCTCGTGGTAGGAGTGGACTCATACTCTGAGAGGACAGGCTCTGACCCAAATTGTAATGCCCCAAACTGCAGGTTTAGCCCTGAGATATCCGCTGAGCCAGGCATCTCCACTGCCAGAGCAGGAATCTGTAGAAAGAAGACAGGAAGGAGGATGTGAGATTTAACCTTTTAATGGGGTCATATATTATATTACTTTATAGTTTTTAAAGATCTCACTATCACATACTACTAAATTAAAATAGATATGTAACTGTAAATTAGTCCAATGATTCTAGAAAATACTTTGGAACTGATAATCAAATGATTAAAACATCCTATACCCTTTCATCTAAGAAAAAGGATTAAAATAATAATAACTAACACACACACACACTGTCTTTTTAGGGTTTAAAAGAAACATTATGTATGTTATCTCATCTGATCTTAACCATAATTCTGTAAGATTGATGCTATTATCTTTTTTTTCAGATGAGAAAACTTTGGAGGCTTCCAGAAAGTATGTAATTTGTTCAAGTACGACCTGAGAACAGATCTGAACTCAAATCTTCCTGATTCTTTATTCCAGGTTTCTACTCACTACACCCTCAGGTAGCTCCCATTGTTCAGCATAAAGCAAAACATTTATATCGGCACTTTTTATATTATCTAAAAACTAGAATCAAAGTAGATGATTATTAAGGAATGGCTAAATTATGGTACACAAATATTATGAAGTATTACTGTGCAGCTAATACGCAACAAATATAATGAATATTGACATTTTTGGGAAGTCTTATAACAATACAAAATGAAATAAACGGAACCAGGAAAACAATATGCACAAAGATTATATCGTAAATGGAGGAACACCAAAGTGAATGCTAGGAAATGACAGTAATTCATTCTTGAATTCCAAAAGCTTGATTCCAAAGATTAAAAAATGCCCTTCCCTCTCTTCTCTGCAGTTGCAAATCATAACTGAAATGCTGCTCCTAATTTCAGAATGATGATGTGTTGAAAATTTTGTTTAATTGTTTTTCTCTTTCTCTTAGTTATAAAGGATGACTCTCTAGGAAAGGAATCAGAGAGCGGAGGGAAAACAAAGGCAATGTAAAAAAAAATTGATAAAAATTTAAATAAAAATATCAAATGAAGGCAACAAATTAAAGATGTAACCAAGTATTCTGTGACTTTTGAACACAATTTGCATTAAATTAGTGCCAATGATGTAATAGAATTCTTTGGTCCCCTGATCTTTAGGGGGACCCTGGGTCAAGAAATCCTGAATCTTCTGGCTCTGGAATCTGTCTCAGAAAACTCTCAGGATTCTGACCACTCCTTAGCTTCTAGCCTCAGGAAACTCCTAGGATAATCACCACCCTTAATACATCTGAAAATTATTCCTTAACCCACCACCCTACATCCTTAATTCATCTGGAGATTGCTCCTTAGTCTCGGGTCATATAATCAGCATGTACTCCTTAGCCTTTGGCTATAGAAGACTGGATAAAGCTGTGTTCTGTCCTCTTTCAATGCTTTGCTATTCCAAGGGGTATCTAGCCCATTGAGAATTCTCAGTGTCAAAATAAGCACACACACAACACCCCTTTTTTTGCCAACTTGGGAGACTGGGACTGCAAATTCTTTCACAATACCTGCAACACTGACTTGGGGACCCCCAAACACTGTTAGGGTATCTCATTCCTCAACACCTCTATCTACCTTAAGAGGCCTACATAATACTATGCCAGATCCCATAGCCCAAAGTACCCAGAGGCTGGGTACCTTTGAAGTCAAGGAGGCCTTTTTCTTTTGCTGCTTCAGTTTCTGCTGAGCCGGCTGGGGGCTGGAGGACTGGTTGTCTGAAGACCCCGGGGACATCTGTGGAGCTGAGGTGGATTTGCTCGGCAATGGAGAGGAAGGGGTCGGAGGTGCAGCTGTGGAGGTGGTCACTGCAGGTGGCTTTTCCTGCAGGAACACCTCCATCATGGCTGAAGATGGGGTGAAGGCCTGGCGTTTTGTGAATGGGCTGTGGACTGCTGAATCACTTGGGTTCTTCAAATCTGGTGAAGAAAAATTGATGTATATGTGTGAGACCAAGCAAAGGATACAGAACAAATTCTAAGAAAATTTATCTAAAGTTCTAGATTGTGCTTAAAGGGTATCAGCACTTTCTCAATGAAAAGCCAAGAGGCTGGTTTCATTCTGATTGGCACCATCACCATTCTAGGGCAGATATATAAAAGAGAAGCTCCTTGGGGCCAATTGTTTTGTCAAGTCAGAAAGTCCTACCCCTGGTTTTAAACTGTCCAAAGTTGGAAATATTTACATTTCACAACCAACCCAGGTGAACCAGAAGAAATTCTGTGAAATCCCCTTGGCAATGCAGAGCCTCCAGACCAGGCTATACAAATCCATCGAATCAGATAAAATTAAGATTTATATCCTCATAAATGCCTATAATTCCCCAACTGCCTGGGCTCAATCTATCTGGGAAAAGGAAAATTAATGTGGGAAATGAGTCATTTGGCTGCCCCTTTCATCACCCCACCATACATCTCTACCTACCCAATGGCAGCAACATTCTAACAATAAGGGCTATAACCTATCTTCCCTTACCATACTGCACCAGCGATGGGGATTGTGTTGTAGAGCCCATGTCCCAAGAGGAAGTGGTGGTGCTCCCACCCGACTGAGAGTGCTGAGCTGCCAACTGGGCCAAAGCCTGGGCTGTCTTGAACTGCTCCAAGAATTGGGAGCCTGTGGTGCTACCACCTTTAGCTTCGCCGACATCACCAAACCCCTTTCCTAGCATGCTCACCTGCAGATCAAGACAGAATCACAGAAATTCACTAAGGAATTCACATGGAATTACTAGCTTAGAGTGACACAGGCCAAATGAGTCAAGCCTTTATTATACCTTCATACTTCCTGCAGGGAAAAATGTCAATGGATGTTTTTATAAAACAACCAACTTGATTATCCATGACAATGAGGGACAAGAAAAACAAAAATAACTGAAAATAAAATACCATTTTAGCCAACAATGCAAGACTCATTTCCACTTTTTAGTTTTTCCACAAAAAATCAAAAAGGACATATTGAGAATTTCTCCTCTCTACCTCTAAGTAGATGAGATGAAGGGATCATGAACCCTACACTGGATAAGTCAAATCTTATGGCTTCAGTAGTAGATGTGATCAGATGTTTTTAAAACAGAATAGATGCCCGAGTCCAAGTCTTATCAGCTGTCCAGACTTATACTTCAGAATCTATTGTGGCCATGTCACCAATAGGTGGATAAAAGAACTAGTCTACTGATTATGCCCAGATAAAGCTGCCTTCAACCCAGACAATCAAATTGTCTCATTTGTTCTAAAAGATCTCTAGGGAAGGAAATTTATCCCAATCTTCCTTTAGCAGTCTTCCTCACACCTAGAATTTATTAGATTGCAGCTCAGTTACAATTTCTTACTCTATCTCAATCTCACCAAGAATATCAAGAAAATAAATAACAGAAGTTCTAGTAAAAACTAAGGGATTACTGGAAAACAATCTCATATCTCAAGTGAATTATAAAGAACTAACCTAGAACAAGGTACAAGACAAATGTTTCACAATGTTTCATTATCCAACATACTACATCATAATTAAATGAAAATAGAATTCTAAAGTGATTTTAAAACAAGCCAACACTGAAAGAGAATTTATAAAAAAATCAATTTAATTCAATCAACAGTTAAATATTTCACTACATGAGGTCCTAGTGAAAATATAAAATTTAAATAAATAACAGATAAGATTATCTTATGATTTAAAATTGGAATGGATCTAATTCAACCCCCTCATTTTACAGATGAGGAAAATTAGGTTTGGAGAACTGGAGCAAGCTTTAGTCAAATAGGTAAGAAGCAATGCCAGAATTTCAACTGACATCCTCTGACTCCAGGTCTAATACTCATACTATATCACATGTTGACCTCAGGGAGTTGATAATCTAATTATGAATTAAACTTATCGTTTTTCTCTCTAGGAGGCTATGCAGTATAAAGTAATATGTAGAACCATTTCTTAACCTTAATAAGGGAGGGAATCAAGCAAAATATCCTTAACCTAACTCAAAACATATAATATGTAGGGTATGAAGCTGAGATTATATTAATGGAAAATATAGGTTAATACCATTAAAAATTTTTCTTTGACTTATCTTTGACAACAAAAAACCTATACCCTTTAGGATCAGAATAATAAGTAATATTTAGAATAAAACAATTTTGATTCTAGATACAGCAGGGTTTAGCTCCAAATGCAATTATTCCCAGCGCTACTAAGCCCAAGGCTTTAGTGTGTGGAAACAAGATTAAGAAGGACAAGCTAACATGATTTTGAATAAAATAACCATGGCCCAGGATACTATTTTCCCTCTCCTAAATATCCTCTGGTACCAGTCTGCCCTCATTATGGAAAGAGTATTAGGAATGAAAAGAATTACACTCTAGCCTTAGCTCTTGACTTTTAACTTAGCTTTGTGACCTTGGACAAGTCATTAAGCTTTGATTCCATGTGATCACCTGGTAAAATGAAAAGGATGGACTAGATCTCTCCAAGAAACCATTCAGCACAAAGATTCTCTAAACCTTAACCATTCCCTTCCTCTCCTCAGATTCCCAGAATCATTTGCCTCATATTCGATGAATTTATTAACAAGAACGTTTGCTTTAGTCTCTAGCACAAGGTATAATTTTTTGACTTAATTTAACTACCTAAGATTTTTTTGAACCAAGCCATATGATACACAGTGTATAAATTGAAGGTTTTGGTTTATAAAAACAATGCAATTTCTGCCTCCATTATGGGGGAAAAAAAAGTTGTTGCCTATCAAACATGTAATCTTATCAAACATATATAGTAGAAAGAAAAAAAAGGTTTGTTCACAAATTGATTTGAAGCAACTTCTTTCTCCTTAAACTATATACCATTAACTATTTCAAACTTAATACAGGACCCAATATTTGAGCAGAGACGAACATTTTACCTATAGTTAGCTCTGCTCCATTTCTATACATGACTAGCAAAAAAACAGACACTAGAAACTTCTTGAAGGGAATGGAACAGGAGTAAACAAAGGGTTCCCTCTACTTACCATGCTGTGATGGGAGAAGGTACTTCCTGATGCGGGCTGTGATATGGTGTTCTGCTTTGAGTTACTGAACACCAGAGGCTGGGCCAGGGAAGGAGCCTGAGAAGGATCCAGATTGGTTGATTCATTCTCCATTGAAGAAGGTGTCTTCCCTAATAACACAGCAAGGTCGATCCTAGCAAAGACAGGAACAGCATTTGAAAAACAAAGGCAGAAACTTCCAAGTATCCCCTAAAAACCTTGGCTTAGTTATAGCAACATAAGTGTTTGTAAAAGGTAAATCAGATAGCAAAATCTGAACTTGAAGTCTATATTCTTCTATGGAGAATCCAACAGTATATAGGCAACTCTGAAACAACCAGCATGTAAAGAGGCAGGGAACTATATTCACGTCACAGTTTGAGAGAACACTACAAATTTGCCAAGTGAAATGAATGTTAGGGTTTTTCTAAAGCTTTGTTTTAGCACAAATTTGATAAATGAGCACTTTGACCTGGTTTAATATGGTAGCTTCACAAGTAGAGCTAAACTTGCTAAAATGTGGCAATTTCACCCAAAAGTTTGAATATATTTCATCAACAATACATAAAAATTTAAAACTCACTTAATACAAAGCATAAGAGAAATTCTTTCAAAAATTAGTTTTATATCACTTCAAAAGCCATTCCTAATTACATGATACTTTTCATCATCTCTGGATAGCCATTACATGTCAAAGAATAGAACACCAAGTCCAAGAGCTGACAAAGTTCATTCAAGGAACAATGAGAATTTTGAACAGAAGTGCCACAGCAAAACCAACCTTAGAATCTGTTAGTTTAACGTTGGCAATTCTGGAGGACAGGGAATGACAGTGGTCATTCAATACCTATGGAGGGCCAAAACCATAGAAGACTGACCAGACTAAAATCAGCATTGTAAAGTAAATGGAGAGCCTACCAGATTTTCAAAATTCAGAACGGGATGGGAAAATCTTCACTTGAATTCCAATAATAGAATTATTTACTTTGAAAGAAATTAGGTTTAGATTTTAAGTATGATACCTTACTTAATGCCAGGAATATTGAAAGTTAAACTGAATTAAAAGCAGAACTTAATTTCCAAAGAAAATCAGAAGCTCAAAGCAGAGCATCATATCACAGCCTGCATCAGAAAGCACCTTCTCCCAATCCAGCATAAGTAGGGGGAACCCTTCTATTACTCAGGTATAGAAATGGTACAGAGATAAAAAGCTGGTCTCTAGTCAAATAGGATCCTATATTATTAACATGTGGAAAAATTAGGAAAAGCCATGTGTAAAAGGTAGTTAATGAGATGATCTTTGAAGGAAGTTATAGATTCCAAAAAGTGTATGTGAGAAAAGAGAACAAGGGGCAGTTACATATTTATCACCCAAAGACCCCAGCTTTTGGGATAAGTATTCACTATTTGACAAAAACTGCTGGGAAAACTGGAAACTAGTGTGGAAGAAATTAGGGCTTGACCACATCTAACACCACATACCAAGATAAGATCTAAATGGGTTCATGATCTGGATATAAAGAGTGATACTATAAGTAAATTAGAGGAATGTAATATAGTTTACCTCTCAGACCTATGGAGATGGAATAAATTTATGTCCAAAGAAGAACTAGAACTCTTAATTGAAAACCAGATAGATAACTTTGACTATATTAAGTTAAAAAGTTTTTGTACAAACAAAATCAATGCAGACAAGATTAGGAGGGAAGCAATAAATTGGGAAATCATCTTTACATTTAAGGGTTCTGATAAAGGTCTCATCTCTAAAATATATAGAGAACTGTCTCATATTTATAAAAATTCAAGCCATTCTCCAATCAATAAATGGTCAAAGGATATGAACAGACAATTTTCAGAGGATGAAATTAAAACTATTTATAGTCATATGAAAAGGTGCTCCAAATCACTATTGATCAGAGAAATGCAAATCAAGACAACCCTGAGATACCACTTCACACCTGTCAGATTGGCTAAAATGACAGGAAAAGTTAATGATGAATGTTGGAGGGGATGTGGGAGGGCTGGGACACTGTTGCATTGTTGGTGGAGCTGTGAACGGATACAGCCATTCTGGAGAACAATTTGGAGCTATGCTCAAAAAGTTATCAAACAGTGCATACCCTTTGACCCAGCAGTGTTTCTACTGGGCCTATATCCCAAAGAGATTTTAAAGGAGGGAAAGGGCCCCACATGTGCAAAAATGTTTGTGGCAGCCCTTTTTGTAGTGGCAAGAAACTGGAAATTGAAATGATGCCCATCAATTGGAGAATGGCTGAATAAATTATGGTATATGAATACTATGGAATATTATTGTTTTGTAAGAAATGACCAGCAAGATGATTTCAGAGAGGCCTGGAGAGACTTACATGAACTGATGCTGAGTGAAATGAGCAGAACCAGGAGATCATTATACACGGCAACAACAGTACTATATGACGATCAATTCTGATGGACATGGCTCTCTTCAACAATGAAATGTTTCAAACCACCTCCAATTGTTCAGTGAAGAAAGCCATATACACCCAGAGAGAGGGATGTGAAATGTGGACCACAACATAACATTCTCATACTCTTTGATTGATGTTTGCTTACATTGTGTTTCCTTTATCTGATATATCGTTTGTGTAGACAAGATTTTTCTTGCACAACAATGACAAGTTTGGAAATATGTATACATATATTCGATTTACCAATATTTTAACATAATTAACATGTAGTGGATATCCTGCCATCTAGGGGAGGGGTGGGGAGTTGGGGGAAAAATTTGTAACGGAAAGCTATGTAAGGGTTATTGTTGAAGAATTACCCACACATATGTTATGCAAATAAAATTTAAAAAATTAAATTAAATTAAAAAAAAAAAGAAAAAAAAAAGAAACATATTTATCAGAGTTCTGAAGTGTATGTAAGGCTAGGATGTAACAAAAGCAAGTGCTTTTGGGTTATAGGACTAATATAACAATCACTTAAAACTACTTATTATAAGTTGCTAAAAAGTATAGGAAAAAAGAGAGACTTATTCAAAATGCATCCCTATAGTCAACTCATACCCTAAGACAAAGTTTATTATACAATTTTCTTACCTCTGACCAGCGGTGATTGTCACATTTTCTGCAGGCAGAGGCACTGAAGACACATTAGAGGCAGTGAAGATCTTGGTCTCAGAAAGCTGGAACAGAAATAAAAGAGTGAGTCATTATCAGTTCCAAGTAGGCCATATTCAGTGAGATGCAGGGAAAGGGTAATTTAGTCTCAAAGAAGAAAGAAGCCTGTGCTATCTAGACCCTTAATAAAGCAAACAGCTTTCAATAGATGAGGTCCTTTGGTCTGGAATTAAGGAGAATAAATCAGACAGATATGCTTCCAGCTATATACTTTGATTTCATTCATAATAAATGTTTAGTCGGAGAACCCAACAGAATAAATGATCAAAGGTTCACAGGATCATAAATTTAGAATTTCAAGAGGGGATTAAAGTTACATCTAATCCATCAGAAGATGAAAGTGGGACTAAAAGGTGAAGCCACATAGTACAAAGCACAACTGGCATTCGAACTCAGGTCCTACTGACTCCAACTGCAGCACTGACTCCTCCATAGAACGGCCAATAGTGTTTACAATCAGAGAATCTGGCTGTTTTCATTATAAAAATTTCTTTTAGAAATATTAATTTAATCAAAATTTTTCAATGTGGTTGAGCCAAAAGTTCCAAGCTTTCAGAGGACATGGGAAAATTTGCTTTTAACTGTTCAAGCCAGTCTGCTCAGGTAATACTCACTGTCTAACAATGTCAAAATACCTTGACAAAAAAACTTCAGGCCTGGGAAATAGGTTATCTGACATTGCAATTTCTTTGGCCATGAAGTCACACACAGTGAAGGCTTCACAAAGAATAGGAACATAAACATCTACTAAAAAAAATAGGGACTCATTCTTAGAAATCAACCCTGAAGTTATTTCAACTCAGGTAATATTTACCTAAATGATTCTAGAAACCTTTTATATGCAACTTAATGTAACTGCAGCTTGTGAAAGATATGCTAATGGAGTCTAGCAACATTAAACACAAAAAGAAAAAGGCCATAAGATCAACTAAATTATCTACTTGGGAATAAGGATTCATTATTATCCATCCTTCTACTTCCTTGGCATCTCATATATAGCCTATTATAGAGTTAGACAAGAAGTACGTACTTAAAGTGACTATGAAATGAAAGTATGACTTCATAAGGTCATGGCATAAGAATGTTGGTTATACCGAGTCTCAGGAGTTGTTATATAATGTAATACCATCAGAGTTCCATTTCCAACATTCCCTAGGACTTGTCACTTTCCTGGCAGTAAGTTTTATAGTAAGCCGTCATAGTTCTGCACATACATACAGTTATATGATAGAACCCATATCTTGTAGCCCTTTCCACAATGTGACTTCTTTGAATCTTACTTATTCCTAGGGATGTCTTCACGTTACACCTGAAATGTTCACAGGTCAACATTCCAAACTTTTCCATGAGTTGCTAAGATTCAGATTATTACTGGTAAGAAGTGGAGGCCCAGTCAACTTCTACCTCTGAGCATTCAGTTTAAGAAGACTTTTAGAACACTTACATCTTCATTCCAATCTTCGGTACCCCATTCCTCTGTTGCAGTCCTCCATGCACCTAGGAATAAAGGGAAGAATTGAGAAGTGACTTAAAACATTATGAAGTAAGACATACTTATGAAACAATTCTAAAATATTTTTCAGGCAAAAAAGTGATGAGGTCTAGTGGTGAGGAAAAAATTCCCAATACAAAAGTATGAACCAGACCTTCCCAAAGTAACATTTCCGAATATAAGATTTTATTGGGATTATGACTTCACATTCATCACCATTGCCTTCTACAATCAGTTCAGCAGCAGCCACAAAAAACAACCATTCATCCCACCTCCCACTAGGCAACATCTTTTATAGCCACTCAGTCCTCTGGCCTGGTGGAAATTACCAGGTCATATAGTAAGATGGTAAAAGGCAACATAAACAAGAGCATGCAAGTGAGCTTACTTAAACTGGGATAAGAAAAAAATATATATCCCAAGTGATCTGAAGAGAGATGGCAACAGTGATTTAAGAGCACAGTTTTAAAAAAAAAATTGATTTTGATGATTGATGACAAAACAGTGAAGGAAGGATGGGAATGTGAATCTAGAAAAGTGAAATAGAGGGGTAGAGTATTGAAGTAAAAAGTGCTGGACTTGGAAGTCAGAAGAGACCCGAGTTTACATCCTACTTAAAAAACTCCCGATAACATCGTGGTCATATGACCTTTCCTCATCTGTAAAATAGGGACTATTACTTTAAACTAACTCCCTCACAATGTTGTTGTGAGGAAAAAAGCTCTGAAGAAATGCAAGTTGTTATTACCTCCCATTTACTTAATTTCAAAAGACATGTCCAAGACTAACTCAACTAGAAACTAAAAATAAAAGATCTGATCCCTCTGAAAGCCATACTGTGGAAAGATAATAGATCACCAAAGTCAGACATAAAAGACACAATTTCAAAGTCCTATTCATTCAGAACAGGTTTATCTATTGAATGGGGAAGAGAGTTGAAGGGAAGGAAACAACAAAACAAAAACAAAAAAACAAACCCCTTTATTCCTTGGTTCTCATTGTTTTTCTCCCAGTTCAACCTGAGAATCTCTGGCTCCATTTCATATACTGGCTCCTCCCTGAGAAACCCACTCTTGACTAATTTAAAAAACAAACACTGGTTTGAGGTAATGGAGTTTGTAGAGAAAAAACTAAAACACAAGAAGGTCCATCTATATCCTTCATCTCTTCAGTATCTCTATCATCATCTACTTCATATCTATTCTCAAAAAATTTGAACGTGAGAAGGGGGTGTTTTTAAAAATTAGGTGAATTCTACTCTAAGACCCTTTGGTAACTAAAGAATCATATGGTATCTTGCTAGAAAAAGAACTCTTTTTCAAAGCACCACCCTAATTACTCAATCAACAAAGTTAGATTTCTCACATGAGAAAATTTTTGTTAGAAATAAAGTCTGTAGGCTCCATGTTTTAGACTATGAAAAAAAGCATTCGTGTGATACCTGGAACTTCTAACTGAAATCTTCTCAACATTCAATAAATACTACAAAATTTGTTACTTTCAACAGGAAGATGTTTGATATAAGGACTTTTTCAGCAACATCTTAAAACTGTTCAACAAGAGAACAGATGTTCTTCAGAGCAGAGGTCCAACTTTAACATACCAAAGCAGAAAATGATACCCTAATCTCTTTCTGGAAATACAACTTCCTCCTTCCTTCCTTCCACCTTTTTCTCCCACAAATTTCTATTCTAACCTGGGACAAACCATAAGGAGACTAGCTGGCAGAAAATTTTCTGGTGACTTTGGTAGAAAGGGAAGAATACAAGACTGATACTGCTACATATGAGTCACAAGGTCACAGATGCATGTGGTTTTAGAATAGAACTGTGTGGAGAGAACTAAGGAACAGTGGGAGTTGAAACACTGACAAAGAATTATGGTTTCCTTCCCATCAACAGAAAACACAGAAAGCAAACATCAAATATTCACTAAATGAAAAAAATCTAAGACAGACAGAAACAGCAAGAAATAAGTGACATATCCACAGATATTTCAGTTTATAAAAAGCTATAAAAATAATATCCGGGGCAGTTAGGCGCCTGGATGTATCATACCAGGAGCAGTCTCAAATTTTCGGGGATAATTTGACCCCTCAACCCCCATGAAATCAAGTCCTGAAACAAAAAAGAAAAGAAAAGAAAAAACAAACAGTGAAATTTTGCTTATGAATGAGAACGTTTGCCCCCACTATAACAACTCCCACTGTACCTGTGGATATTTGGGGGTAGATTTTTCCCCCCTAATTCTAAATTGAGAAAGGATGCTGAAAGTTGCTTTTAAATGGAAACACAAAAATGTATCATGCATGAAAGTTCATATCATGAATTAACAGTGATGAAAATGCATGAACCTATACCTGGAACTTTAACACTAACAGAATGATGGATGGTAACATCACACACAATTTCATTCAGCCACGTATCATAGAACCTCCAATTCTAGTCTCCCGAGTCAGCCCCCAACTTTCCCATTTTAGCAGAGAGAAAAATTGTCCTGTCAGCCAGTTTCTTGTTGAAGATATATTTGCTGTTTATAATCTAAGGCTGAGATCCTGAATTTGATTCCTCTTTCTAACTGAAAGAAAATTTCTTTATTAAGTCTACTGTCTGCTCTGTCAATTAAGACAAAAAAAACCAATGGGCTAAATATCAAAATAGTGATCAAAAACATTAATTTTAACATTCATGTTAAAAAGACCCAGATCAGCCACCTCTCAAAGGCCCCCAGAAGAATGAAGATTTGGCTATTTCATAACATGGAGAGTTAAAATAGAAACAGGATATTTCATGGCAGAACAGTCAGACATAAAGGGAATTCTAGGTATCTATCTGGCCAATATCAACTTCAACCTCCATTCAATGGGGCAAAGTAGACTCACAGGAAACAGCAGTTGAGTGCATGAAAAAAGCAGGGGAAAATTAAAGGAACATGTTTTGGACGAGAGCTTTGGTTCAGGCCCAAAATCCCAGAGATTAACCCCATTTAGATTTGAAGGAAACAGTAATGAAGTTGTGGTCTTTCAAGGTGCTAGAATCCAAACATCCCCTATCAGCAGAAAAATGAAAACAGCAGGTTTTCATATTGGAACACTACTCAACCAGGCAAAGGATATCTTCAAAAGTAGAAGGAACTCAGAACAAGGACCCAGATTATATTTAAAGCATATACCCACACAACCACACCCATACCCACACACCTCTCTTCCCCACCTCTTAAAAACAAAAAACAAACAAAAAAACCATATCTTGTTAGTGCCATACAAACTTATCATCTGTTTTCATATACATATCCACTCTGCAGACAGGTGCCAAAACTGGTTCAGAAAAACATACATATACCCTGGGTAAAGCCCCATAATGCTTTATCATTCAAAAGAACATCTGCAGAAAAGAACTGAGTGCTGAGAATCTCTTCCTTGTCTTCATGTTGTTCAGACTCCCTTATAAAAAAGGGAGTGAAGGGTTTTTTTGCCTTGGTGCTGAAAAGCAAACTGGCAGCAGAGCTTTGGATTAGGATACTCTCCTCTTCAGTAGACGAAAGTTTAAATATGCCATTCACTCTTCTCAAAAAACAGAAGTTGTCCAATGAACACTCAACTGCATTTTGGAAATCCAATGAATTCTAGAACCAATCCTATCACTTATCCCAAATATTTTTTCTACATCTCTCTGTAGAAAATTCAAAAAGATTAGTGCCCAAGATTCCCAGAGGATAACAACATATAAAGAAGAATAACTCACTCGTCCCATCATCTGGCTCAAAACTGCCAGTATTGTTCCACGTATTGCCACTACTATTGCCATAGTTTTCATCGGTGTTGGTTGGTTCTGCATAATCAGCTGGGTTAAAGGTTCTAAAAAAGAGGAGAGAAGACTGAAAAGATTCTGAAGTCTCTAAGAACTTTCACCAAAGAGCACTATAATGAAGATACAGAATCCTGAACTCTACTGATTCCAATTCCAGAGAAGAATGGCTCCACTTTACAAAACCCACTTGCTGTCTGCTGTTTCCTTAGCAGCCCACAGTATTTTACAATGCAGCCCCACCTTAACACTTATTGCCTATTTAAAACTAACATGTTCTATCCATCACAAAACTTCTATGGGATTTCAGGGAAATAGCAAATAGCTGCATTTAACAGAAACTCCCAAGAAGGATAACAGGAGACAATCTAAGCAGCAACCATTTTATAAAGTAGTAGGTCTCATGCCCTTCCTCTTATTTATCTCAGGAATGCTCTTTGTGGAAAATGGAATATAACTAGGAAGGAATATCTTTTGGTATCATTTTGGGATTTCTTCCATTATTAATCTAATCTAGAATGGAACAATGTATATTTAATTGTTTTAAGACATTAAGACACTATTCTAATCATTATGGTAACACCTAAAAGGATAAAAAATAAAGGATGACTTATTTTCTAACCCCTAATTAATGAAACTTACCCCATGCCTTGGGCAGAAAACCGTCCTCCCCTCCTACCAGAGCCACCTAGAAATAAAACAGGGAGGGGAGGGGGAACAAAAGCTTTAAAACATATACTTACATCATATAAACTACTGAAACAGCCATCAAACAACAAATGTTAAGTGGATAATCTAATAAAATGCTCTCTACAGTTTCATTAAGAGACCCAGTTAACATGACTCAGGCATTACAAATGATTAAAAAAAAATCTTATTAGATGCAGAAAAAGCATTTGACAAAATACAAAACCCATTCCTAATATAAACATTCAAGAGCATTTAGAATAAGTGGAGTTTTCCTTAAAATAATAAGTACCTCTAACTAAAACCATTAGCAAGCATTGTATGTAACGGGGACAAGCTAAAAGCATTCCCAGTAAGATCAAGGGTGAAACAAGGTTGCCCATTAGCACCACTATTATTTAACATTGTACTAGAAATGTTAGCTTTAGCAATAAGAGAAAGAAATGAAGGTATTATCATAATGAGGAAACAAAACTATCATTCTTTGCAGATAATATAATGGTATATTTAGAAAATCCTAGACAATCAATTAAAAAACTAGAAAAAATTAACAATTTTAGCAATGTTGCAGGATATAAAATAAACCCATATAAATCATTGGCATTTCTATGTTACTAACAAAGCCAGCAGCAAGAGATAACAAGAGAAATCCCATTTAAAATAACTGCAGACCATATAAAACATTTGGGAATCTACCTACCAACAATAAGGCAGGAACTATATGAACACAATTACAAAACATTTTTCACGCAAATAAAGTTAGATCTGAACAACTGAAAAACAGTTTATGGTTAAGCTGAACATGATAAAAATTCTACCTAAATCTACTTACTCAATGCCATATCAATCAAAATGCCAAAAAAAAAGTTACTTTATAGAGCAGAAAAAATAACAAAATTCTTCTGAAAGAAGAAAAGGACAAGAATATCAAGGGAATTAATGAATAAAATAAAATAAAAGGCAAAAGAAACTGGCTTAGCTGTCTGTACTAGACCTAAAAGTATACTATAAAGCAGCAGTCATCAAAATTATTTGGTACTGCCTAAGAAACAGTAATTTAACAGTGGAATAGATTAGGTACACAAGACAGAATAGTCAACGATTATGGTAATCTAGTATTTGATAAACCTTCAAAGACTCAGACTTCTGGCTTAAGAACTCACTAACAAAAATAGCTGGGAAAATTGGAAAATATATGGCAGAAAGTAGGCCTTGAGCAACATCTAACACCCATTAAAGATAAGGTCAAAATTGATTCATGATTTAAATGTAAAGGATGATAACATATGCAAAGTTTTGCACAAAATCAATACAGCCAGGATTAGAAGGGAAACAATTTTTATAGCCAGTATTTCTGACAGTCCTCTTTTATATAAAACAACCTGAAATTTGTAATGCAAGTCATTCCTCAATTGATAAATGATCAAAGGATATGAACAATTTTCAGATGAAAACATTAAAGCCGTTTCTAATCATATGAAAAAATACTCTAAATCACTATTGATTAAAGAGATACAAATTAAGCAATTCTGAGATACTACTTCACACCTCAGATTAGCTAAAATGACAGGAAAAGAGAATGATAAATGTCAAAGGGAATAAGGGAAAACTAGAACACTAATATATCGTTGGTAGAGTTGTGAAATGATCCAACCATTCTGGAGAGCAATCTGGAACTATAGTCAAAGGGTTGTAAAACTCTGTATAATCTTTGATCTAGAAATCTGTCTTCCAGAAATAAAAAAGGGAAAAGGATCCATATGTGAAAAAGTGTTTTTAACAGCTTTTTGTAGTGGCAAGAAATTCGAAATTGAGTGGATGCCCATCAGTTATGGTATATGGAAAGTAATGGAATGTTTTTGTTCTATATGAAATAATGAGAGGCTGATTTCAGAAAACCCTGAAAAAATTTACACAAAGTGATGCTAAATGAAGTGAGTAGAACCAAAAGAACATGGTACACAGTACAACAAGATACATGATGATCAACCATAGTAGTCTTGGCTCTTCTCAACAATGCATTGATTCAAGGCAATTTCAGTAGACTTTGGAAAATGCCGATCCCATTCAGAGAGAGAACTATGGAGACTGAATTTGGATTGAAATATATCAATTTTATCTTTTTGTTTGTTTGCTTCTTTCTTTCTCATGAATTTTTTCCCTGTTTGGTCTGATTTTTCTTGCACAACATGACAAATATAGAAATATGTTTAAAAGGAGTGCATATATTTAATCTATATGAAATTGCTTGCTGTCTTGGGAAGGGGAAAGGGAGAAAAATTTAGAACACAAAGTTTTACAAAAATGAATGTTGAGAACTATCTATGTATATTTGAAAAAACAAAATACTATTAAAAAAAAAAAGCCTCCTTTCCTGCCTTATCTATTGGATACTCATTTAAGAACATTAATGCCCAATACAAAACAACTGTCTTGAATGTATCCCCACCCAACAATCCTCAATCTTGCAAAGGAACTTCAAAGATGATAGTAGATCAGATAAGACAAACTCCTTTGAAAAAGCAAAACAAAACAAAACAAAACACTGCAAAATAAACTTCTTGTCCCTGACTTTTCAAGATGCTCACCTCTGCCTCGTCCACGGCCCCTTCGGCCTCTTTCTGTGCCTCTTCCAGATGGACCTCCAGTCTTAGCACCATCCAGTCCATTTTCTTGACCCCGAACTAAAAAAAGATGCATAAGCAAGTAATTACATCAAGGTCAACAGGACATATTCAGTGTAAGAGATGACCAATTAGGCTATGAAAATAATCTTAATTTCTAGGATATCTGAGAAAAGGTTTACACATTTACACTGGCTACAAACAATGAAGTCCCCAATCTCACTGACACAAAAGCTTTGGGTTAATTCATTACTACTACAAATGATTATGGGATGGTTACAAGAGAATTTGGTAGCTACATATCTGAATTTATGCAAAGGAAACTAAGATCTTCATGAAAGAAAAAATGACTAAGAGAAAGAGTGGTTTAAGTCTCAATTCCTCCCTCTGGAAGGACACTATGTTCCTAAAGACCAAATATCTTAGTAATTGACATTAATTATTAAGTTTTGCAAAGTATTTTACATATATAACTTGTCTGATCCTTACAACCTAATGCAATAGGTTTTATAGGTAGGCATTCTTTCCATTTTATGGATGGAGACCAAGGTTTAAAGAGGTTACATGACTTGCTTATTGTTCCATGGCTACTAAATATAAGAGGTAGGTACTGAACTCAGGTTTTCCTGACTCCAAGTCCAGCACTCTATCCACTATGCCATGCTGCCTTGATAACTCAGTAGGTTTTGATAAATCCACATGCATACACTCTCGTCCACGACTGGCGCCTCTTCCCCGTCGTGGTGGTCCACCGCGTCGCCTGCTATAATCCCTGTCTCGGTCTCGATTCTCTTTGCCTTCCTCATTGGATTCCATCTGTCCACCATCCTTCTGTCCTGAGACTCCCTTCTTTTTCCCAACCATTTCCCAGGAATGCTTTAAAAAAGAAGTGGGAGGAAATAAGTTACTAATCTGCAAAATACAGACTGTTCATAAGACATTTTATGAAATAGCCAGGCATTTTTCCACTCTTTTTTCTCTACTGCAAACTCTAGGTATATCCCTATATATATTATCTTCCTGTATAGATGAAACTCATGAACAAAATCAGAAAAATATTGTTATAAATATTATAAATAAATAAAATATAGTCAATAAAATTCTTCCTATAGGGGAAGCATTTATAGTTACTGATTAGCTAAAACCATTTCCAAGATCATTTTCAAGATATGCACTTCTAAAATGCTTGGTCAGCCAAAAGATCTTACTTGTCCTTATCTTTCATGTTTATTTGTCCTGAACTGAGCATCAATTATCTTTGAGCCAGTGTCCCTCAGCTACCCCTAAAGATCACATATCCTACTCTAGCCAACTAAAACAAAAAGTATGCTTTAGAAAAAAAAAACTTTGTTTTTTTAAACTTTATACCACTTATTTCAATTTTTAAAATAAGTTTTATAGATGACTATTGCTCTCATATCAATCATTTCTGGAAATAGTACTCTTTCCATTGGTTGGAAGTAGATCTTTTCTTATAACAAAGAAAAACTCAAGCAAAACTCCTGATACAGAGACTGTCTGATAACATATTTAACACTGGAGAGAAATATATTTAATTATTTGTTCTAAAAGCCCATTATTATAGTTTTTTAATTACTCAAATGAACTCTGAAGTTCAACACAGCTGTAAGAATTGTATATATTCTTCTGGTTCTGTTTATTTACACAAATTTTCCCAAGTTTCTCTTAATTCTTCATAATTGTCATTCCTTTCTGTTATATTCATTTTTTGCAATTCACTTCATAAATTGCATAATGGGTCCCTTCTGTTTCCAGTTCTTCATTAAACTTAAAAGAACAACAACAACAAAAAACCCAAAAACCTGAATTTTGGGATAGATAAGATCTTTGTTCTATCTTTCTTTTCTTCTGGCAAATGCCCAACTATAGAATTCTTAGGGCCAAAAGTATAAAGTTTTTTCACTTTTCTTTTTTTCTCCACTAAGCACACTAATTCAACCTCCAGGTTATAGTCAAAGGAATTTTCAGAATGAAATTTAGATTTGAAGAAAAGACAAGCTTAAAAAAAAAAAAAAATCAGTTAAATGACTCTGGAAACATACACCAGAGAAAATAAAACTTCTTAGAGATATTAAAAGTCTCAAATGCAACATATCCTAGTTCACAAAGCAGTACTACATACTCAAAAATCAATCACAAATAAACATTTTAAAATAGCTGGGCAGGCAAAGTTCCCATTTCATACACCAAGATAGAAAGGAGACAGCCCCCATTCGTTTCACTGAACTAAAAAACAATGGTCCTGATCTCAATAATTATCAAACAAGATTGTTAAAATAAAAAGTGTCCTTTCAAGAAAAATGTTCCATCCACAATTCCAAAGTGTCATTTCATCTTCCAGTCTAGTCCAGCCCAAGTTCTCAGGAAAGCACATTAAACAAGTGAATCATTTTATATTCAAGATAGCTTCAAGGCATCAATAACTGGCCATGGTTAAATAGTCTCATTGTTACAACCTCCTTTAAAACACTGAAAATCCAATTCAAGTAAAACAAAACAAGCAGTAGACAATGATCACTGGATTTTCTGCTAATCTCCTGATAAGGAGAGCTTGAGGAAGAGGATGAAAGAAGACCATAAAAAAGAAGTATCACCTCCTTCTCTACCTGATGACAGCATCATGGCTGTTATAAAGGGTTGCTACAATTTTCTCAATATCACAGTTGATCTGTTTGTATCTCAATTATCCAACCAAATTCAAAAATCAAGGCAAAACTAACTTGTTTCCCATTGATTTTATGAAGGACAGATGAAATCTATGGCATAATTCTCCAGAGATATGTGGAAAAGATGGCTTGGGTTAAAAAGCATACAATACTTGAAGCTAATGACTCTCATCTTCATAAGAATCTCATAAATTCCCAGCCTTGAAATCTGAACTTCTTCAAAACTAATCAATCAGTGTTCACAAACTCTTTTGAGTAGAAAAAAAGTCAGGGAGAGGGGGAAATTCCTGACTGAATATTTTTATTCTTATAAGTCTTTTGCTCAAGAAAAATTAACAGAATTTCTCTTCCACGCTAAATATCCCTCCTTCCTTCATTACCAAGATAAGGCCAGAAAAGCTACAAAACTTACTGTCCCTCTTGTCCCTCTTTCTTCATTAGAAATAGATTCAAAAGATCAAATAGCACTGTATGATCTTCAGTATATGCTGATGGGAATGTACTGAGTTAAGAATAGGGCACAGGTTGTGACTGATTCTTCAGCAATGAAAATGATCAATCTGCTCTCATAATAGCAAAGAGGAAGTATCAAATGCTGCCTCTTACAATTCAAATACAGCCTTGAAAATAGTCTCTTGCCTAGAATGAATTACAATTTATACTGAGCCAAGCAGAAGAGACACATTTTATCTGTTTACCTCCCAGTGTTATCTCCTTAAAGGCTAACTGGTTAAAAGAAAGGACATCCCCCCACCACACACACACAGAACTAATATTTTTTTTGTAACCTTTTAATAACGCTGTAATCTGCTACAAACTCCCAAGAAAATTTCCTACTATCTATAAAGGTTATGCTTTATTGAAAATTATCAATCCCATTTAGCATTATGCAGGGATCATAATCTCCCAATGGTACTCCATATAGTAATATAAGTAATAAACATCGTACCGTATCTGGGTTCCCCTCCAGCAGCACATTGATAGCTCTATTGACATCTCCATTGCAGTCATGCAAAGCAATCACACATTCATCCTGGTTTTTGCCTGTGATATCAATCAGCTGCAAAGAAAAAGACTGTAATCATCAAGAGCCAATCTGCATCTTTCACAAAAATAAAATTGCAGGGCAGTAGAAGGGAAGGAATGAAGGTAGAAGATGGAGCAAAAAGAAAATAAGACCTTGAAAAATAAACTAAGTGAAATTTTGAGACTGTGAATCCAAAAGCAAAATATCATCAATTCCATGTTGGCTATATGTTTAGGGTTGTAAACAGGATTGTATCTACTCTATTTCAAAACCAACTCAGTGTTAGAGAACAAATCTTCAATATGCATTTATTGCTGAAAAATGCACATGAGAGTCCATCAAATCTAATGCTTTAGGGCATCACCATCGTCATTAGTATTTATGTGGCATTTTAAGATTGCAAAGCACTTCACAAAAATTATCTCATTTTATCCTCACAACTCTGCTAAGTGGTTACTATTCCCATTTCATTCATGGATAAACTAAGACAGAGACAGGTTAAGTGATCTGTCCAGAGTCTCAAAGCTAGTTAAGAATGCAAATATATTTGAACTGAGGTCTTCCTGATTCCAGGTCTGGTGTTCAATCCAATGTGCCTCCTAATGCCCCATTTAAATGTACTATATATTTTTATACATGTAAAAATATAAGAGATGCTGCTATAGTTTGATAAGGCAAACCCATCATCATTTATTCCACAATTAAAAGTTAAAAGTCAGATCCCTCAGAACAATGAAATTGCCCAAAGGAGTAAGTAATTCAAACAAGGGAAAAAGCCTGTTACTTGGCATAGGCCAGTCACATTTCAGGCTATAAACATAATCCTGCCAACATTCCTGGAAGAATCAGCATCTTGAGTAAAGGAAGTTGCATGTATAATTACTTGCTATCAATACTCTCAACCACCACCTTCCCCTAAAAAACACCACACACATACACAATAAATTGGTATACTCACTTGCTTTACCTTCTCCTCAAAGTCAGCATCATTGTGGTCCGAAATCATCTGTGCAAGTCTAATCTGTTCTGCAGTAGCCTATGAATTGAAGTGAAAATCAGTCAAGTGTGGCAGGGGAGCACAGTAAGAAGCAGGGAGGACGGTGCCTATGTTAAGTAATTTCAAATCTTTTTCAGTTTCTTTTTTTCGTTACAAATAGGGGATCAAGAACTAACACCAAATTACCTATGATAGTGCTTTACTGTTTACAAGGCATGCTATTTCATGATTCTCATAACAACCATGAGGTAGAAAGGGCAAGTATTATTACCCCAATTTTATAGATAAACTATGGCTCAGAAATGTTAACTGGCTTGCCCAAAAACAAGAAGGAAAAAAAGATAGGATTAAGACTTAGCATTCAACTCCAAGTCTTCTGAGTTCTAATGTTCCTTCTGTTCATCATGCTGACATTGAAGCAGCATGGTAAACACTGAACAGAGTACTTAGGGAGAATTAGCCATTAATAGTCATTTCAATAAAAAGAGGAAGCTGCTTAAGTTTTACTCCTTAGGAGCAAACATTTCTAGAATGCTATTCCCTAAAGTAGCCTGGTCACAATTCTAAAGGTATGCTCAAATGTAATTTTTATTAGAAAAGCCCATCCAATTCCCAAGATTGCCTTTTTGCTTCTAAGGTTGGAAATAGAAGAGTCAATCTGAGGATAGAAACAGCCTTCCTATTGAATGATCATTACAAGAATATAAAGTGCTTAGAACTAAAATGATTTGCTTGATAAACTCAAATGAGCACCAGACTCCATTTGCTGAGAAGAATCTTGAGAATAGAAGTGAAAAAGAAAACTAAAGAGAACTCGTTCTGGGCAAAGGTCTACCCCAACTAAATAATGAAATATAATTCATTTACTCATGTTAATAACAAAAGCTGAATTATTTATTCACAGTAGAGACTAATCAATAACCAGCTAGCTATTGAAAATAGATCTCATCTAAACCAACCTTCAAAAGAACTTATAAAGTTTGGGAAGCCCAGAGAAGAGGCCAATATTACTTATGTAAAGAAAAACCAGATAAACCTTCCAAAGACCCCAAAGTAACAAGACAAAAGACAAAAGGGAAAGAACAGATTAAACCCAGGAGTGGGAAAAGGGCAGGACACGTATGGGTTAAAGAGTGGGGAACAGAGTGGAAAATGTAAGAAATCAGGAAGATACTATATCAGAGGCCCAGAAAAAGAAAGGAAGTGCTATCATCAAATTTTAGCCAGAAGGGGTCTCAAAGACAGAAGTCACACAATCCATTTTCTCAAAGCCTCACACAGCAACATTAAACAGCAAAAGAAAAAAAAAAAAAAAAAAAAAGGCAGCGCTTTGTAACTGCACATGATATTAACAAAGCATCAGGAGAATAAAAGAACTAAGGTCTAATCTTGAAAAACAGAATACAGAAAGAAAAAAAAGCACAGAATGAAGCAATGCAGGATATAAAGCTTTATCAGTCATTTGGGTTACTCATATTCTACTTTCCTGCAGATTTCTTTACCTGTGGCCTCTGCTTGTGCTGTGTCTGGTTCTGTGTCTGTGTCTGCTCCCAGTTTCCCCGGGCTCGGTTAGTGCCCACTGATGTCATCATTTACAGTATATACAAATAACAGTATTTACAAGGTAGAATGCTGAAAGATTTAAAAAAAATTTATTAGAGATCAAAAGTGGTCAAAATATAGTTACCACTCTCACTTCCCTTAAAAAATAAAACAAAACAAACAAAAAACTATTTTATCATTCTTATCTAGGCACAGCAAATCAAGAGAATATCTGCTTTTAAGGAAACATCATATTTAGACTGATAAGCATCTTGAGGGATCATGGCTTTTATTTATTTATTATTTGCTTGATGATGGGCAACCACATAAAAAGTATAAAAAAAGTTATCAGCTCACTCCAGTTCTACTACTCTTTGACAAGTAGGGCTATCTGTAAGCCAATGAAACCTGCTAATTTACACACAGACACACAGACACACACACACAGACATACACATACCCTCCCTCCCTCCCTAACATTCAAAACCCCTTCAAACAGATAAGAGTCTGTTCCACTGTCTTTACACTACAAAATTATAAAGAGTAAAGATTTTCTAAGAAGGGGATCACTAGCCCCTTTTCACTAGAGAATTATAAAAAGTAAAAGTAGAAGTCTTCTATAAAGGAGATAACCAATCCAAATACACACTAAGGAAATCAGTTCAAAGAACTCCTACCTAAAGAAATACAAAAAAATCCAGGCTCTTTCTCCAATACTTCCAACCTCCTTTAAATTTTTATCTGTACACATGATATGGAAGCTTTGCATTTTTTTTTTTTTTTTTAACTAAAGCCTTCCAAAAGAAACATTAATTCCAACTACTTTTCCTGGAATCCCAACTCCCCCAGCAGGAATTCTTGTTTCTTGTCTTTGCAGCTGCTCCTCCATCTAACCTGCTGGTCAACAAATCCCAAAACTCTTAGGGCTCACAACTGCCATTATTATCTTTCACTGCTCTTCTGAAGCAGAACATCCCAGAATTGCAGAATTAGCCAAAGCCCAAAGCACCCAACACAATGTCTTACTTGTAAGGGGAAGCATTGTAAAGTCATCTCATGACTACACAGATAAGAGTTACAGAATAACATATTGGAAATTCATTCTAACCTGAATATAGAATTAATTCTAAGAAACAGTACAACTGGAGTACCACTCATGAATTCAGCTTGTAATGCAACCTCAACTGCTGTTTTTAAACAAAAACAAAACTTTTTTTTTTTTTTTTTTGCCATGGAGAGCAAGGTCTTGACGCTACTTTATTCTTTTTTTTTTTTTTTTAAAGTATTCACTTTTCTAGTAAGTTTGGAAAAAGTATGACCCATATAATTTTTGTCTAATGGAAATTTACATTAGTCAATTCTGAATTCCTGTAATTGATAGCTACAAATAGGATGCTGAATTTGGTAATGAGGTTCTGATATTTCACCTCTTTCATTTTCTTGGATAGTCCACAGAAAGATACTTTTTTGAATTGCTAATAAAACAATTTATTTGGGACAAGTTTTTTACAAATTTGTGACACTACGGTTACATACATCCTTGTTTATTACAATGTCATTAAAAGTTTCATTTTCTTCCATTTCCATAAAAGTAGTTGAGCCTTTAGGGAACATTTTAAGGGAGGTAAGATACCAATTTTAATAACAATAACAGAATAAAAATATGTTAAGGGAGTACAGACTACATATGCTACACAGTAGTCTTTCTCTCTCTAGGCTGGCATCACAGTCAAGTGTTAACATTCCATCTACAAAAACACAACTATCATTTAAGCTAACCACCACTGCATGCAAAACAACAGTGAAGACAAAGTCATATCAAGACAACAACAAAAGTATTCATATTGGTTATATTTTAAAATTGGCTAGTCTCGGGTTTCTAATTTAATATGAGTTGGCACTTCCCATCTCAACCTACAATTTCTAAACGTTGACTTCCTTCCACCACACATTTGATTTCAATTTGAAAGGATGAGTTAGGAGACCATATGCTAGGTAGCTACACAGTAATATTGCATAGCTACAGCTATTTGCCCAGTTGTCTGGACTTATTGTTTGGAATACTTAATGGAAAAACACTACAGATCTAGGTATCATTTAAGACATTCTTTTGATCACCCCAAATTGAATTCCCTTATCTTTCTTACAAATGCCTGGTAAAATGTGATTGAAACAACTTGCAAAAGAGTGAGCAAGGACAGCAGGAAGCAACTGATCTAAAGAATTACTTGGAACACAAGATATGGTACCTTCTAGTAGTAGACAGGCAAACACACCCACGGTTGGCAGGGAACAAAAGAACTATCTTATATACTGCCTTTCTTAAACTATAAGGATGTACTGATGGAGAGGGAAGAGGAGAAATCTCAAATTGTTGAAGCTTAAAGAATAGCCTATCAGTAGGTAGAGTGCAATTTTCAAAGGAGCTATGAAACTTTCTTTGGAATATCACCAACAAAAATTGAAAGGTTAAAAAAAATATATATATTTTACTGAAATCAACCGATCAATAAGCATTTACTTGCATACCTATGTGTCCAATACCATGCGGTATACAAAAGTAATGAGATATGGTTCCTGCCCTCAAGCTCACAATCTAATTGGAGATACAAAACGAAATTAGAAAACAAGTGCTATGAGGGCACTAAACTAAGTGCAACAATTCAGAGAAGACCTCACTAGAGCCTGGCAGATACATCTTTTTGCTTCTAACGTCAACTATAATTCATAAGTACCTGACTACCTGGCTATGTATTCTTCCCATATCCAATACCACTCTAATAAGGCAAAATATCTCCCTGTAAAAGTATGCTTAGTAAAACATAGAACTTATTTTCATAACCTTTTTACTAGTCCACAAAACTCAACTAATTAGAAATAGAATTCCTGACCATTTTGGAAGCAATCGACCTCACTGAAAGGCTTGGCTCATTTAAAAACAGGCACCTAAACTAGACAACAAAGCAACTATTAAGATGCTAACCATTTTAATTCTGTAGCAATGAAGATTATCAATCTTGGCTGAATATGTCTCAGCACAAGTACATCACGTTTCCCAAAGCCAAGATACAAGGGAGAAAAGGGGAGACTTCCTCAGCATTACCAGGCTAATTGGTCAAGGATTTCCCAGGCAGAAAACTGCCTGTTACTGTGATCTTTTTCTTTTCCTAATATCCCACCCTAAAAGATGGCTGTTTCACGCAAATTGGTTACAGCATTAGTTTACAAGACAATCTGGGAACTCTCCACAAGGTGAAAGAACTTGATAAATTTGGAATTTGTGCCCCATTATGGGAAATGCTTTGCACATAGTACGGATTAATGAACAGTTCTTGAACTCAATTGAGAACACAGTGATAAAGACAGTCGGTGCTCCAGTGCAATATACCCAAGGGGCTTGAAACAGTGAGGTCAAGCTCCCCCACATGCTTTTGATTGTTGAAAGGACCCAGGACTCCACTGGGCAAAGAGATGAAAGGTATTAATTAAAATGCCTTCAAAAATCCAGAAGAGGGAACAAAGTGAGAAGAGCAACCAGAGCAGTTGACAAAGGGGCTAGGAGTGGTGAAGAAAACAGGGCGGAGGACCGACGAGTAGAGATTTCAGTCCCAGAGATACACGGGGAGCCGGCAGGACCAATCACCCATCTCTCCCCAAAAGATTAATTCTTTGCACTCAAATTGAAAAGCCCAAAAGGAAATAAAGTAAGGGGCGTGGGCAACTTCGTCCCACGGCTCCTCAGATCTCTCCTTGCTCAAAACCCAGGCCGAGTCCTAGCTCGGCGAAGAGGCCCCATGGAGGTCCTAAGGCTGGAGGGGGAGAATGCCGTGGCCCCCAACCCCTCCCCCCCCCCGGGCCTTCTCTTCAGGAACAGGTTTATAAAGAGGGAAGAAGGGAGAGCCCTACCTCAGGCCCGGCCCAGACCGCGCTCGCTCCCTCGCGCTCTCTCCACCCCCCAGGCCCGAGCCGCATGGCCCCCCCCGGCCACCCCGCGCCCCGCCCGGCCACGCTCCCAAATCTAGGCCCCGGCTCCGGCGCGGCCCAGTAGGCCGCAAGCCCGACCATAAACAAAACCCCGGCGGCTGGCCCAGAGTGGCGGGGGTGGGGGAGCCTGGGGCCCGCGCGACTGGGGGGGGGGGGCACAGCGCGCGGAAGGGGGATGGGAAGCCCGCACCGCGCGAGGTGTGGGGGGGGCAGCTGCTGGGAGAAGGGGCCACGGCGGGAGGAGAGAAAGGGTGAAGGGGGAATCGCGGATTTAAAGGGGCCGCGGACAATACCCGGCCCCGCCGCGCTGCCGCTACCGCCACCGCCGCCGCCGCTGCCGCCGCGCTCCCAACTTTACCTCAGTCTCCTCCACACTGACACCCCGGGCCGCGCCGCCCCTGTCACGTGATATAGACTCCCTCTTCTCTCTCCACCCCCCCTTTTTTTCCTCTCGCGCTCGCTCTCGCGCCTTTCCCCTCCCACTCTCCTTCCTTCCTCCCTCAGCACGTGACACGCAAAGAGGCGCGCGCCCGTCGTCTTGCCACGAGCCACCTTCTCCGGATCCGAGAGACGGCCTCCTCCGGTCACGTGACCTACTCAGGACCTCCTTTTCCTCCTAGCCTAGGAGGCCCGTCTTCCTCTCTCGGGCTTTCTCTTTCCACCTTGCCAGTGTCACGTGCCAAGGGAGAAGAGGAACTCGTCACGCTTCCCTCCGCCCTCTTTCCCTTCCCGTCCTCAGTTCCTCCCCCCCCCCAAGCCCCAGTCCCCCTGCTCCCCCCGGCCGCCATGTTTTCTGACAGGGCCCGGCTTTGGCTTCCCCCATAAGGAAATGGCCAAGGAGCACCAAAGCAACCTAGGGCCGTCGCTACTCCGGAGCCCGAGCTAACAAAGCTGGAGTGAGGCCATGGCGTCCGGCAGTAACTGGCTGTCGGGAGTGAACGTCGTGCTGGTGATGGCCTACGGGAGCTTGGTGAGGAGACGACCCCCGCCCCCTGGGACCAGCCATCCACGCCCACCCCCAGTTCTCTCGTGCGGACGCCCCCAGCTTGCTGACCCGGTTCCCCCCACCCTGAGGGAAGACCTAAGCCTGCTTCTCTGGAGGCCTGAGTTGGGGGGCGAGGAGCCGGAGCTGCCGCGGGGTTCAGCGCGGTGTCCCAGAGCCCCTCGGCAACCAGCTTCTTGCCCATTTTTCCCGCCAGGTATTCGTGCTGCTGTTCATTTTTGTGAAGAGGCAGATCATGCGATTTGCTATGAAGTCTCGAAGAGGCCCTCACGTCCCTGTGGGGCACAACGCTCCCAAGGTGGGTTTCCGGAAAGCCTTGAAATTCCTCCTCTGTCCCTGTTTCCGTGGTGGATTAGGAGTTTCTCGATCTGTGGGCTGTGTCTCTTAATCTACTTACTGTCTGTCTACGTCCTCTGATTTGGATCTGTGGAAAGGCCCGGGGCTTCGGGAATGCGGATCCTTTGTGTGGGATATCTGGTTGCTCAGTGGTTCTGGATGGTTTGGGGCTCTGGGTGTAGGAGAAGTCACAGATCAGCAGTCAGGATTTGTGTTTGCTTTCTGTTCCTGACCCCGTTTTTTATGGCCTTCCCTAGAGGTTACTGCATTTTCAAATTTGGTGGGGGGTAGAGAATAAGCCAGACCGGAGGAGTTATATTTTTCCAAGCTTTTTTCTTCTCCATGGGAGCAGGATCTGAAGGAAGAGATTGACATCCGATTATCCAAGGTCCAGGATGTAAAGTATGAACCCCAGCTTCTTGAAGAGGATGATGCTAGACTTTTGCAGCTGGAGACACCAGGAAATCAACGTATGGGGCGAGTTTTCCACCTTGGGAATGAGTAAATTTGGGAAGTCAAGGGAGGGGAGTGCAGTCGGGGTCGGAATTTTTTTTTCTGAGAACTGAGGCAGATGCTTCGAAGTCTGAGAAAGCAGACTTAATAATGAAAGGGTTGTGCTGTGGGGATTGTTGGAGTGGTTTTACTGATTCAAGCAATTATCTTTATAGATTGCTACAATTACCTGTACAGGATGAAAGCATTGGATGCCATTCGTGCCTCTGGTAAGGGTTGGTTAGATATGGGGAAGTCTCTTCAGGAATTCTGATTCTTCAGATAGAGAAGAAACTTAAGACCCACCTTGTGGGAATAAGAATAAATTTGGCTCCTCTATATTTGGACACACCTGTGTTAGGAACTCCCTTGAATATAGAGAATGTTTTGCCAGTGATTGTTTTTTGTTTCTGTTTTGTTTTTTGATTGGTAGAATGGAAGCAGGAATTTTTCTCTTTCTCTTTCAGCTCAGATTAAGGCAAAGCAAGATAGGTGTATAGAGCACTGTTCCTAGTGTCAGGAAAATCAAACACTTATTAACTATGATTCTGAGCAAGTCACTTAATATTTCCTAGCCTTAGTTTCCTCTGCAAAATGGAAATGATAGTAACATCTGCCAGTTTGGGTGATTGAGAGAATCAGATGAGATATTTGTTTATCTTTGCAAAACTTAGAGCTACATAAATGTTAGCTTGTTATTACTTTTTAACTTGTATGTTATATGACTTTAAGGGTTCATACAATGTTATCACTAGAAAAGAATAAACATCTAATTTTATCATTTATTTTACAGATAAGGAAACTTGGATTTAGAAATGTGAAGTGACTTTATAAAGATCATAGGCAAGCTAATGAGTGGTAAAAAACTGAGTTTCTTGACTCTTCGTCTACTACCTACCGATCATCTTAGCTAACTTCTTTGGAAGGTGCTTAGGAAAATCATCCATAAGGATAGTTTATCTGACACTAGAATCTGTCCAAGAGAAGTATTTGCAGGGGAAGGAATTGTCCTAGAGTTGAGAAGTAAATACATCTGGGAGTAGAGAAAAGGAGTGTTTTAACAAAGAAAGAACAGATATCCCAAACTATTATTTTCCAGGCCCCAACTTGAATTCTGTATTCCCTGAGACTTTAGTCCTGCATTTCCCATAACTAATCAGGCTGAGAAGTGGTCAGAAGAGCAGGTAAAAGAAGAAATAGAGTAATAGGTTTATCTATATATACTTCCTTTAAAAAATGCTCATACATCTTGAAAGACAAAATAGATAAATGATGTTGAAGAATAGGCATCCCATTTACATAATCCACCATTTGCTACCCTTACCAAACAGTTGTCGAGGCCTGGGTATCTGGTTTCTATTGCTCCCTCCATAATTCCTAATTTGAATTGATCAAGATTATTTGGAAGTAATTGGAGGGGCATTCTCTTGACAGGAAGTGCATGAAAAAAAATATTTTCATCGTTTTTACCTTTTCAGAAATCCCATTCCATTCAGAAGGCCGGCATCCTCGTTCCCTGATGGGCAAGAACTTCCGCTCCTATCTGTTGGAGCTTCGAAACACAAGTACCCCCTTCAAGGGTGTCCGAAAAGCTCTCATTGATACTCTGCTAGATGGCTATGAGACAGCTCGATATGGAACGGGCGTAAGTCAGTTGATCTTTCTGCTCCATGTGAATTTTTTTTTTTTAATTTCAAGTGGGAATGGTAGAAAATGGAGCTTTAAAGATCCTTATCCTCTTTCCTCCTCAGGTTTTTGGCCATACTGAATATCTACACTATCAGGAAGCACTGAGTGAACTGGCTGCCGCGTGAGTCCTGGGTAAAACATGTCAAAGTGGGACTGGTTTCATGTTTCTCTTTTTTTTTTCTTTTCTCCCAATATATATTAAAGGATTCAATAGTACTGGATTGATTCTAGGGTGGGACCATTACCTAAAAATAAAGCAAATGAAATACCTGTGATGCCAAGCAACTCTGAGTTGTATCTTTATGTATTTTTATATACAAGTTAGAACTGGAAGGCGCCATAGTAATCATTTGATCTAACCCCTTTATTTGACAAATAAAGAGACTGGCAGAAGTGACTTGACCAAAGATACTTAGTAATAGACCTAAGATTCAAACCCAAGTCTTCCCATTTCCAAAGTCAGTGTTTTTCTTTATTTTCACTCATCTCAGAGTAAAAGCTATTTTTCAAGCTAAAGAAAAATTCCCCCAACCCTGGCACACAAATCTTTGTTTAATCTAGTTCAATAGAATTCCCTATTCCCCAGGACTCTTTCAGATATTGCTGCCCTTTTTTTATTCTTATTCCAACTTAAGTAATAGCCATCCTTATTATCTAATCTGCCAGTAGTAACCCCATTAGACCCAAGAGGCAAAAACATTGTGGTTAAGTTTTGATTGTTTTAGAGAAGGGAACCCAAAGTTTGATTGTTTCTTCTTGATTGGTTTGGAATATGTTGTTCCCCTATACACTCTAGATTTAGTTTGATTATGTTAGACTTGTACAGATGTTCAAATGAAAGATTCTGGGTGGTTATGGTAAATAACTCAAATTTTAAATTAGCATTGATAATATAAAGCTAAGTATATAGAGAAATATATTAAGTTTCCTTCTGTTTTAAAATTTAATTTGGTCTTTCCTAAAGGACAGAAAAGGGTTGTATGTCTCTTACCTTCTTTCTTTTTTTGTTTCTTGAAAAGAATTGTTTTGTCCTTTAAAAGAGCACACAGCTATCACAAAAATAAAACATCAAGGTTAATGAAAATCAAGTAGCAAGTCCTAGTAGATGTCAGCAAACCTATAAAATTCATTCTCTTGAGCCTACTGTTTAGTTTTCTTTTGTGTTGTTTTCATAAATTTTATTTGGTAAAGGGACTTTTGAATGTGTTTGTTGCAGACAGACATTAAGTGGAAAGTGAATTGGATTTGGATTCAGTAGTATATGGGTTTGTTATGTATATTGTCTTGGACAAATCACTTTTTCTTGGGCCTCATCAGATGGTCAGGAATCTAGATGACCTAATGGTATCTATCCCTTATGGCCCTCAGTTCGTAAGTGCTAATGGAGTGCCTTTTGTGTGCCAAGCACTGGTAGCACTTGAAAGGCTATACAAAGACAAAAGTGGAACAATGCCCCCCAAAAGTTTACATTGTATTGGAGAGACAGAATTTACATACAGTTTGTGGACAGAACTTGATAGTTTTGGGAAAGTGGGGGCTGGCAGCTTAGAGGTCTCTAGAAAAGCTTCATATAGAAAGAAAATGATACTTGAGCTGAGTTTTGAAGGAAACCAGAGATTCGAAGAGGAGGAGGAAAGAAGGGAGAGCGTTCCACCCTTGAGAATAGCTAATGCAGCACAGACTTAGGATGTAAAGTGTTGTTGAGGAACTACAAGTCGAGTCTAGATGGACCATAGAGTAAATGGAGGGGAAAAGAATGTGCTGTGAATAGTGGAAAAGTAGAGTGCTTGAGAGTTTATGATTTGAATGGGAAGGGTGCTTTTGGTTCAAAGTTTTTTGTAATAAGAAACAAAAATCTAATAGGAGTATATTAGGGAGAAAAAATGCTCTTTGTCCAAATTTGATTGTATTTTAGCAACTGGCATAGATATTTGGTGACACAGACCATTGGTTCATGCTTAGGAGTCAAGTGAGCCCTGACCCATGACCTTTTTTTTCTCTTATGTTGCTTATAACTTATTCTCTCCTTGGATTCTTCAGTGTCAAAGCCCGTGGTGGGAACTCCCAGCGGCAGCATCAGTCAGCAGCTAAGGATCTAACACAGTCTCCTGAAGTTTCCTCCCCAACAACCATCCAGGTCACCTATCTGCCCTCCAGCCAGAAGAGTAAAAGAGCGAAGCACTTCCTAGAGCTGAAGAGTTTTAAGGATAACTACAACACATTAGAGAGCACTCTCTGACTGAATTTGTGGATAACCATAGCCAACATGGTTCCAGTAGGAGAATCCATTCTCAGTACCCAGAATTTCTCCAGGACAAGAGAGACAGTTGCCCTGGGCAGCATTGACATCATTGTGCCCAGAATTTTTGAAATGGGTGCCTGGAGAGCCTTCCTTAGCTTATCCTTCTGGTCTCTTAGAACTAAAATTCCATGAGGCTGTCTTTCCCTCTGTAATAGCATTTTTATGGAGTTGAATCCACATATTTTTCCTCTGTCTGTGTCACTTCCTCCTTACCCCAGCCTGTTTTTGATCATGGTTATTTTTTTTGCCCTTTTCCAAAGCCAGTTTTTTTCCTAAATAGGTTAATGTGAATGGGGGAGGGGCACTTATGATGTTAGAAATGGAAACCACAAAGCCCCTATCCTACCCATGTGGATGGGGATTCTAGCCCACGGACATGTCATTTAAAATTGTGGAATGAAATGGGCAGACGGGAGCTGGGGTGTTAACACTTAAACCAAGCCCTGTTGAGATTTGTTTTGTGTTTGGTGCACACTGCCTTGCCCTTATCTTCACATACTATAAATCAAGACGTGGCTAAGGAAAACGGTTGTGATATAGGCACTAATTCCATATTCCCAGTAAGTCACTGCACTGGTATGACTTTATAAACTGGTTATTTAATAAAAACAGCTTAAAAATAATCTTTATTACTGTTTACTGATTTCTCCTATCTATCTTGAGTATAGATGGAAAGGGGGGAATATGGGTGTGTACACCTATGTGGGCATGATGGAGCTGATTCCCTTGAAATTATAACTTATGTGGAGCTGTTTCTGGAACCTAATATATGGTTCTGAGTTTGGGCCTGTGGCTCTTACTAAGTGTGGTGGGATCACTTTTAGAAGGCTAAAGAACTAGGATTCCCTTTCAGGTCTCCCAGGCAACAAGCCAGGTAACCAATCAGGATCTAGGCCTAGGGCATAATTGGAGGCATGCCTAGTAACCAGGGTAATTGAGATCAGTGAGGGACAAAAACAAGAAGAGCAACAGTCAAGAATGTCTGCCCAACCCATTAAATCTATGGCAAGCTCGAGGGTATCCCAATCCCTGGATGATGTTATAAAGATAGAAGAGGTATGGCAGAAATTAACCTTAATTGAAAGAACTTTTGATAGGGTTACCCAGATCTGTGCCCTCTGTAGGGGGCACAGATGTATGTACCCAGAAAGGGGCTTTGTTGTATTCCATGTAACTTAAAATATTTTGAATGATACATTGCCAGCCATTACCTGGCCTGTTTCTGATGAGCTAAGTGGGTGGAAAAAGGATTCCCCAAATTCCTCTTAAGCCAAGAATAATGAATAGAGGGCTAGGGTAAGTAGTTTGATAACTGGGCTGACCAGATACATAACTTTTCCTTGCAGAGTTACAAGAGGATAGTAGCATTTGAGAAGGCTGTTGAGAGGTAATTTTCTGTGCCCTCTATCCCAGCATTTAATTACTAGTATTGACTCCTCTGTGTTCTCCATGCCTAACCCTATGTAGTAGTTCTCCCAAAGATTCAGAGAAAGGCAAGAATTAGCTTTTCTTCATATAACAAATATAAATACATACCTGGACATTCTTGCCCCCCAGATCAGACAATGCCCAATTGTTTCATTCCTCCTTATTTCTGTCTCCCACAATGTCCTGAATGTGAGAGAGAGTGGTCATTAAGGGGAAACCTCTATTGTGATATCAGTCTATGTCCAGCAGTATAATAAATACTTAAGAAAAGTTCCAGAGAGTAGATTGTACCTACTCTTGAACTTAAAGACAATTCACATAAATTCTCCTGGGACAGTTGGAAAAATGCAGTAATGCGGTGCCTGTGGCAGGAAACAATGACCCAGAGGAGGAACCCATATGCCATCCTGAGTATGCAAGACATCATGGAACAGGAGATGGCACTGGCCAACCAGCAGCTGCTGACTGTGAGTGGGTCAAACCCACTATTCCCTTTGCCCACTAGGATTCCCAGGGCCACCTGTAATCTCTGTTCTGAACCACTCTCTTGCTATCAACTAGCTACATTTAACATGTTCTCATTTCGCCAGAGCCCTTTCATTAGAAATGAAATATTATTAGAATATTCATTATAAATAACAAAGTTTTGTATTCAACAATTGCATCCTAGTTGTGTAATGTACTTTGATATCCAAAGGTTACTGCTTAACACAATGACTCACATAGTAGGCTTTTAATGTTTGTTGACTGGTTGATTCTCTGACCTGTTTCCCTTAGTGCTTCTCTAGCTCCTGAGACTCAGTGTACTTCAAGTTGCTCTTATTTTTATTTCTCTAGTGCTCCTTAAGCCATGCTGTACCACATTGGACTCATCCAGCTTAAGAAAATAATTTGTTGGGGGCAGCTAGGTGGCACAGTGGATAGAGCACCAGCCCCCAAGTCAGGAGGACCTGAGTTCAAATATGAGCTCAGACACTTAACACTTCCTAGCTGTGTGACCCTGGGCAAGCTACTTAACCCCAATTGCCTTAACAAAAAATAATAATAATAATTTGTTGTGTTCCATGTCCATATGTTTGAAGCAGTGTGTCCTAGCTACTTCCTATCCCCTATGTCCAGGTTAAAAAATCAGAACCCAACACCTAGGGAATTAGCTAGGGACAGAGGTGGTGGGTGAGTGGGTACTTTGAAGGCACATGTCCACCCTTTTTTCTGTTCCTTCCTCTCCCAGGTTCGGCAGGCTGCTTTAAGTCAGCTGTTTGAGAAGGAACATCGACAGTACCAACAGGAGCTAAATCAAATGGGCAAATCCTTCTATGTGGAAAGACTCTGAAGGCATCATAGGCACTGTCCCTTTTTCTCTAACAGTTCATACTTCCAGGGGTCCCCAAGGCCTAGGATTTTTTCCCCCTAGGATATGTCTAGGCTATTTGCCTAGAGCCAGACTGTTCACTTCTCATCTATAACAACATATTATTGTGGGGTTTTTTTGTTTGTTTTTGGTAATGATGTATTAAAAGGCTGATGAGGCAAGAGTGACCTCTTGTGATCAATTCAGGGACTATAATTCTGATGAATAGTATTAACTTGGGTGGGATAGAGGGGAGTTGTTTGATGCAAACTATGATTCTGGTTATTAATAGTTTAAATATGGCTCTATGACTAGACCAGCTGGCTCAGTTTTTTAAGCTCAACCCTTGGGGCCCACCCTTCAGATCTATGTCAAAACTTTTGTTTCACAGTCATCCAGACTCAATCCCATCTCCAAACTTCCATCAGATTTCTCTCCTACAAGCTTTTTCTGTCTAAACACATTTCTTTACTTGCTTTCACTCATTTTCACCAGCTGACTTATCTCTGCTTACTATATTTCCTTACATATTAATGACTGCCCCAGCCAAGGCTTCACTTGATTCTCGGTCATAGGAACCCTGCCACTGGAGAATAGCTCATCAAGGTCCCTAATCTTTCACTGAAGCTCCAATACTGAAATGCTATGACTTGGAGTGAGAAAATCACTGGATTTGAAGTCGGAAAGACCCAGATTCAGACTAAGTTCAATACTTAACTCTGTGACTATCAACAAGTCACTCAAACTCTCTAAGCCTCAGTCTCCTTTTTTCAAATGGGGGTTATTTTTGTACTGCCAATACTTAATAGGTCTGTTGAAAGTTTTAAAATATTTAAAGATCTTTAGAAATACAAATTACTAATACTACTACTACCCCCACTGACAGTCTTGATCACTCTATCTAGGATTTCTTGCTTCTGCTGAGCACTTGTGTAAGGAAACCCCCATTCCCACCATGGAAGTCCAAAACCCCAAGCTGAACCAGTCACCACCATTCCCACCAGCAAACAACTATCTGCTGCTAAAGGCTTGGGCTTTGAGATAGGAAAGCCCATCTTATTGCAGGGAAAACACCCTCTAAGCCAGTGGTTCTCAGTGTTATCCAGGGACATCAAGGGTCCCCCAGACTCTTTCATGAGGTCCATGAGGTCAAAACTTTCCAGAATGACATGTTTTAATTTCTAACATCATCAATATTGTTAGATATAATTCACATCATAAAAATTCTTGGGGTAGGGGGAGTCTAAATATTTTGAAAACTATAAGAGGATCTTGAGAACTGCTGATTTTAATAAGCCATGAGCAGGAGCTTTGATGTAATATCTATCCTTAGTGTTTCCTCCACATATATAGTAGGTGTTCAGTAAATGTTTAAAGGTTTGTTTGGTAGAGGGTAATACTCTATGACTTGGAATAAGATGTGTTTTTATGCCTTGCAATTTAAATTTGCTTGCAATTAAAAATGTGCTTCCTAAGAAACATTGAACAAATTAGATTCTAGCTTGAAGTGGGTGTGATGAAATCTGATTTCATCAGTGTAGAGAATTAACTCCTATTGAGGAAGTTCCCTCAACCAGTAGATAAACAGCAACTGTTTGGCAACTTGGGTTTAAAAAAAAACAAAAAAACCTTTAAAAAGGTTTACTTGAATCTATTTAAACTGACTTTAAAAAGCCAATTTGTGGGGGGAAAAAAAGCCAATTTGTGTTAGGGACACACTGTGATTGTGAGGCTAGCTTACCATCTAAATGGCCCTACAGCCTCTTAATGTAAGCTATAGTTTGAATGGACTTTTGCAGACTGATAAAGAAGCCTAATTCTTCATTACATTGTTTCTAAAGGGGAATGAATTCCAAACTGACAGAAAATAAATATTCGAAACACAGTTCATTAAAATAGAAATGTCTATACTCCTTTCTATGTGCTCCTGAAACTTCTTCAGGCTGCATCAAATTATATGCTCTTTATTTGTCCTCCATATTTTCTCAACAGTTGTTTTTTTTTTTCCCCCTTGTTCCTAAACTGGGTAAAACTCTTGCTTGAGTGATAGGACATCATGAACATGTTTTCTAGCCTGAAAATAAATTTTGATAAGCTCTTTGACTCTAGGGAATGTTTCGTTTTTGGTTTTGTATCCCCATTATCTATCATGGTGCCTTATACATGGCTGGTAGTTAATGTTTAATGTATGTTGGTTTCGTGCTCAAGACATGTACATACATTTGAGTTCTTTTAATCTGCAGTAAAGACAGGTTAAAATACAATTCTTAATAAATTGGGAAAAGGGGCTATTTTATTGAAGTCTGGGTATCCTAGGAGCAAAGGTGAAAAGGTGGAGGGAATTATCCTTATTGAGAATGTCCTGGCTTCAACCAGATGTATATTCTCTCACATGTACACATCACAGTTGCATACATATTTACTCTCTTTTCTTTTTTTTGCTGAGACAATTGGGAGTTGAGTAACTTGCCCAGAGGCACACAACTAGGACATAAGTGTTTGAGACCAAATTTGAACTCAGGTCCTCCTGACTTGAGGGCTGGTGCTCTATCCACTGTGCCAAGTAGCTGCCCCTGCATACATATTTATATCCCTCAAAAGTATATTTTTTTTTTGTGGTTTAAGGAATAGGAATCTCTCTTTTCACTTTTCTGGACTCTCAGTTTTCTTGATTCAGCATATTTCTCTGACTCAAATGGACATGTTCCTTGCTTCTTGCTGATGCTCAGTACTCCCATTTTTCTCTGCTGTAACTTTCTACCCAGATTCTTAACACTTATTATCTAGAAGCACAGAATGTTAGAGTTTAGAAGGGGCCTTCAAGATTATAGTACCTTCATTTTATAGATAAATGTGCAGGCAACTGAGAAGTGACTTGTTTACGGTATCATAGTAATATAGCCAGCATGTTAGCCAAGGGCTTCTGACTATGAATCTAGTACCCTGCTAGATTTGTCCCTTTATTTCTCTCACTCCAAAATATATCCATCTCTTCATCCTATTTTCTTCAATTCAGAATCCTATAATTTCAGAATTAAAAAGAACCTTGACAGTAACCTAGTCCAACTTATACTAAATTTCACAAGAATTTCACAATATATCAAAAGTAGTTATCTGGCCTCTGTCTGAAGGCCTCTTAAGGGGGCAACACACTGCTTCCCAAAAAGGGAGTATACTGGATTATATCAAGTCTAAATATGCTACTTTGCAATTTCCATTGTTTTCTGGGACCAAGAACAAGATTGATCCCTCTTCCATAAGATCCCTCTTCAAATACTTAAAGATGATCATCACCAGGCTAAATATCTATAGCTATTTCAACCAGTTGTAATATGGTCCACACCCAAGGCACTTCACCATCCTCCCAGATATATTCATTAGATTGTAAACTCCTGGGGTCGGGGAAGGAGGAAGGGAGGGGACAGCACCTGTAGCTTAGCATAGTATAAGCAGAATGTGCTTAATAAATGTTTATTGACTGAATACAATACTTCTGATTTGGTTTGACTAGGACAGGACTATCATCTCCTTTCTTGGAAGCTTTGCCCTTCTTGATGTAGCCCAAAATAGCATTAGCTTTTTTTGGCTGCATATCACTCTGTTGATTCATATTGAGCTTGCAATCTACTTAAAACCCCCTGATCTTTTTCAAACTGCTGTCTAATCATACCACTCTCCATCTCTCCCCCTACCTCACCCCTGCCTTATACTTGTGAAGTCAATTTTCTGAACCCAAGAGCAAGGCTTTATAGCTATCTCAGTACAGTTTCATCTTATTAGATGTGGCCCAATTCTCTAGCCTGAGAATTTCTTGTACTCTCTATCATCCAGTATGATAACTATCCTTCCTCCCAGCTTTAGTGGGAGGATATAAATGTCATTTGCCAACTTGATAAGTGCATAATCTCTGCCTTTATCCAAGTCATTGATAAAAAATGTTGTCTAGGACAAGGCCAAGTTGCAGATACCTGGGAAATGCTACTCGAGGACTCTCTCCAAACCCTTAGCAAGCCATTTAGTTCTGGTCAGTCAACCAATTGTAAATTCAGCTAATTGTGTTATCTATATTTCCCTAGACCACTGTCCAATTTCCAACCCCTCTAGCTCCCCCAAGTCTAATTCTTTCATTCCTTCTCATTCCTCCCTTCATGCACAAGTCTTCAAGGCCAGTCCCTACTCCTAATAATAGATCACCCTCCTCCTAATTTGGCCTTACTTTCCCTCTATGTCTCTATTATCTGTAGTCTATCTGGTCATGACATCCATTTCCCTTTCTATTTCTCTGACTTGGTTTCCCTAAATATATTTTTTGTAGCTTTGTTTATTATAGTCTCTAACCTTGAACTCCCCCTGCCTCAGGGCTTGTCATTGCTGGACTGGCTGTGCTATTGGCAGGCCTGTCCCCCACTGAGCCTGCCTTCACAGCCCCACTGTCAGCTCCCATTACATCAGCATAATCATTCACTCTTGACTCTTACTTTCAGATACTAGTGTCATGCATGCTAGGCTCCCCTGGGGTTAAAAAGACTGTCTACATTTTTTATGGGGCAGGCATGAAAAATAGTCCAGAGAGAAGGGCTGAGGAGATTTCATGTCATGGTCATGTCCCACTCCTGCCTAGTTCCTTTAGATATTCCATTATCCTGAGAGACCTGGTCTGTTCTTCTACATCAATATTCCTAGGCCTGCATTTTCTGCAGTGCTCTTCAGTACTTGGCTCCCTCAAATGCTCTCTAAACCCCCTTTCCACCTCTCTATAAACATCCTCTTTTCCATATTTCCTCCAGCTTTTGATTATATTTCTTCATACTCAACACAATCAGATTAAATCTACATTGAGAGCATGGATTTAGAATAGAATCTTTTTCATCAAAAACAATAATTTGAAATCCGGGGTTTTGGGCAAGGTTGATGAAGTAATCAACAATGCATTTGGGGATGTGAGGAAAGGCAATGTCAATAGGTAAAGAGAATAAACAAAGATGGTACCAATAGTTAATGAAGGTATAATTACAAGAACTCTGCTGAGATCTGGATGCCCATAAGCTGTTCTTTTCCCTAGAGGATATGAACCATAAGGTTGACAGGAATTGACAGGCAACAAGGGACAAACCATTGATCCAACTCAAGGACAGAATGTTGAGAGAGGTGGGGGTGGGAGTCTATACTAGTGGGAACAGGGACACATGAAACAGGCCTGCCTGGGGGCTGAAGCTATATCTCCTGATCCCCCCACCCCTAGAACTTCTCAATAGTTATAACCCTGAGCTTTGGTCATAGCCGACAGAAACATCTGCCCTCTGCCTCAGTGAGATTCTATTCCTCTCCTACTCAGTCAACCCCTATTTGAAACCAGCTGAGCCAATGGTAAACTGGGGTCTCTTAGAAGAGCTGCTGAAAAGGAGAAGCATGGAACTTTGCAAGGAAAGAATCCCAGAGAAAAAAAAAAGGGGGGCAGTCCAGACTCTTGGATTTTCTACAGGGATAAAGTTCCAAAGGAGAAGGGGAACATGGATCCTACTCCTTTTCATCAACTGCAACTGGACTTTTCAGTTCTATTCATATGGCCTCCAGGATGAGTCAGGAAAGGGAGGCTGTAAGTCATCTGCAACTAGAGGTTCTTTGATCCTATTCCTCTAGAAATCCTGGGGCAGGCAAAGGGGAAATTAGGGGCTAGACATTTTTAAAAGATTAGGTTACTTTTATTACCAGCATCTGGGACACAAATGAGATAAAAGTGACTTGCTTGAATGGCACAGAGAGGAAAAGGGATGGAAAGATGGGGCAAGATGGGGAAAGGAGTTAAGCATTGATTAGAAGGTCTATATTACCCAGGGTATGAGGACAAGCAAGTGAAAATCAGGGGAATAGAAATGATCAGATACTTGTGGGGCTGACCTCAACAGTCTTGTGTGAGTGGGAAGGTTCCACTAGAGTATTAGAACTTGTATTCCATTATGGAGGCAAAGCAAGGTTTACCAAGGACAGAGGGCTGGGAATCCCCAAGGGGCTTAAAGTTAGGGTGAGCAGTTCAGAGAGTGATAAATTGTTGACAATGCTGATCCCTCACGTATCTTGGATATGAGTAGGAGAATCTCTGGCCTGAGTTGCTAGGAGGAGTACATGAACATGGAGCCTGTCCAGGAATGTTTTTCTAGTCAACCAGCCATTGTGAAAGTCAAGGGCATTGGGAGGACAAGAGCACAGATGGAAAGACACTGAGGGAAAATGAATAGGAGTGGGTGTGGGAAATGAGAAAACAGTGGTGGCTAGACCTGATCTATAACCCATCCTCTCACTAGCCATGTTTGATCCCTTAATTTTTCATTTTTGCCTCTTCTCAGGCTCCCTACTTCTGTATGATATGTTTGATATTAGGTTGTTTGATTGGGAATCAACTAAATGTCAAACATATTCTTACAGCGGTTGGGTGATTCAGCATCACTATGACCTCTCTCTTTCTCCCATTTCTTCTCCCTGTTTCCAACCCCTTCTTTAGGGAAGTAATTAATAGCTGGAGTCTAAGGATGTTTGACAGGAGCTGGGGTAGGGTGGAATGGTGACAGATACAAAAGCTGAAACTCTGGAATCTAGTCCTCCCATAAACTGGTACATATGCTAGAAAAGATTTCTTTTTTCTCTTCCCCTCAAATATGATTTTTCCTATCCCACTCCATCTCCTCCTGTCCTTATCCTTTCTCCAATCCTTCCTCAATACCCAATATTTTCTGGTCCTGAATTTTCCTATTTTCATTTTGAGATTTGCTACTGTTAACATTTCTACATCTATAGCCTATAGCTGGATTCCTTGATACCTTTATTGGGTCTCCTCTCAGAATCAGCTGGTATCATAAAGGTGCAGTGTACCAGACACAGGGAGCCCTGAGTTCAAATTTTGCGTTAGCCAATCACTAGATGTGTTACCATTTAACATCTCTCTATCTCAGTTTCCTCAACTATAAAATGATACAGAATGTTGTTTTATAAGGCTCAAAAGAGATCACATTTGTAAAGTGTCTAGTACATAATAGCCATTATAGAAAGGTTTCTTGCCTTCCCACCTTTTTTATCTGCCTATTCTTTGGATGACTAGACTCTCCCAGGGATGGTTATCACCTCTGCCTTACGCCCCTAAACCCCAATCTCATACCTTCCTTGCTGACAAGTTAGAAAAAAATATCTGATTGCATCAAATTTCATCCATCATGGGATTTAAGTTATATATCATGCTACCTATCCTCCTCCTCACCATCAGGAGCCCTGATGTTCCTGAGAGAGACCCACCTTCCTTTCTGGTACACACAACAGTGCCAGAGTTCTGGGGTCATTAGCCACCTGTCAGCTACCAGGCTCCAGGGAAAGAATGGCTATGGATGGCCTTGAGTTGATCCAGGAAGGGAGGGGACAATGATGAAGTTTGGAAGAAGGGGAAAGGTGATAGATGGGGGGACAATAACCTTAGACATTGCACTTTGTTATATGACAAGAATTCTATTTAAGGATCCAAAATCACATGTGGAAAATAGGGACTTAAAACTCCCTCTCAGCTTTTCTACCCCTCCCCCCAATCTCCTAATTTTGTTTCTTTAGAATGGCCTCCTAGGTTCAACTCAGATTCTTTTATCTAGCAGTCTCATTTTTGCTTAATCCTTCTAATCTGGAGAAAGAAAAATATTGTCTGGATTTCTCTTTAGTAACCAGGGACCCCTAAAATAGCACAACAATTTTAGGATGGGGAGGAATCATCACTGACCTTTCCCTTTTCTACTCCCCAGATTCATTAGATACAAGAATAAAAGCACAGTACTTAGTGGGATGAGACCAGTAGCAAATTTAGATCAGGTGAGGGTTAACAATAGGAGTATTCAGAGCCCTAATAAAGTTTCAAAAACTGGGACCTTCTAGGTGCCTGAAATCTGTCTTTCTCCTTTCTCCAGAGCATTCCATTTTTCTCTTATGACACTTAGTAGGTTATCTAAGCGAAAAAGGAAAAAAAAAAAATTCATGCTGATAATAGCCTGTCCCTCCCCCACTTTCTATTGTCTAAAACCAGCCTTCAGCTGTTCCCGAATTTCTCTAAGTGCTGTCAGTCCATGAGCATGTTCCTCCCCATAGGAGGTCAATTTTAGGGAGGTGGGAAATTGAACAGGACCATATTGAGATGGAAGGGTGGAGCTAGAGCCCTCAAGATAAAACCTCAGTTCTAGGGATGGTCAATCACCCAGAGAGAAATCCTTCAGTGTTTATTCCAGTCTCTAACCCCTTATAACCAAGCCCAATGATGGAGGCCATCAAAAAAAAGATGCAAATGCTGAAACTGGACAAGGAAAATGCCTTGGACCGGGCAGAGCAGGCTGAGGCTGAGCAGAAACAGGCAGAGGACCGAAGCAAGCAGGTATGTGCTGGAATTTGTTTTTAACATCAAAGTGGAGCTAGGGGATATAGGAAAAGAATGAATAAGAAAGAAATGTGACAAACAGAAAGGACAAATAACTCTGAGAGAAATAACCTTCTTCCATGGTCCTGGACAGTGTTAGAAAACTCTAGATTGGGAAGAAGGCTATCTGTATGTCCTGTCTGCTTATGACCTTGAACAAGCTACTGAACTTTCTGAGCCTCTGTTTATCCATTAATAATAATGATAATGATAGTGGTAGTAGTAGTATTGGCAATTATGTAATATCCACTATGCATCATTCATTGTGCTAAAATAGACGACCACTTTCCTGAAAAATTCATCTGACCCTGGAGGCAGAGATAGAGCACTAACATTCAGCATCTCAATTTCCTCATCAGTTTCTTAACACAAACCTCATCTAGATAACCAGGTACCCATGGGCCTCAGGTCTCTGAAGTCAAAAAATGATGTTGATTAGACATTTCAAATACTGGGCTGGTAAGTATTGAGCTTTCCTGGGCCATATGACAAAGACAGAGAGTTGGGACTGGTTGATACAGGATTTTCCCTGGTACTACTAGTAGTCCAAAGGCTGGATAAGGAATCTAATCAGGATCTAGGAATCCAGGAATGATTAGACTGTAATTCTATGTGTTGCTTTCTTGGGGTCTCTCACAGTTGGAGGATGAGCTGGCTGCTATGCAGAAGAAGTTGAAGGGAACAGAGGATGAACTGGACAAGTATTCAGAAGCACTGAAGGATGCCCAGGAGAAGCTGGAACTGGCTGAGAAGAAGGCAGCAGATGTAAGTATAAGATAGATGAAGAAAGGCAGGGGTGGGATCTTGTATAAACATACATGATCAATCACATTATGTACTAAACAAAGCTCACATGAACCCTTAAGATGCTGAATACAAAATTCTCAAAAATATTCACAAATTCCTAGTTACATACATGTGAACTCACATATGAGTAAAACCATGTAATGCAATACAGGCATTTTTCTCACAGGCCAAGACACTTCCATTTCATTTAGACTGTTCATCTCTTTACCTAACTTCTTAATTAACTCCTCTTTAAAGTAGGTAACAGGTTATGTCTCATCCCAAACCAAATCTCATGAGTCCTTAATGGCTTCTACCTCAGGACTGCCTTTATATTCTGCTTGGTCTTATTTTTCCCTCTAAGGTGGGGTGCTTACCTTCTGGGCCATCCAGTTTAATTGGTTGATCCTAATGCTTTCCAGGAGGCCACTCCCTTCCCCATAAAGGTAGAGGGAAGGAACTCTAAGCTCATCGGACATGACTCATTCTATCTCCTTCTGTTCCCATATCCTAAGCTCCTGGCTTTTGTGATGAGGGTCTGGCATGCAGATGTGTATTAATAGGACATTTGTCAGCTTCTTACCAACCAAACCCGGTTTGGGTTTCACATTGGAACAAAGAAAGATGTTATACTATCCCTGGTCCAGCATGGCCTCATTATACTCTGGACAATTTGGGAATTTGCGCTCATACCACTGAAATGTCACAGGGGGCAGTACCCAGAAGAAACATGAGTAATATCCAAGGTAAGTAATGTAGCAGAGACCAAGGGAGACATTAGAACACAAAAGTAACATATAGTGTAATGTCAATAACCTTAGTATATAGTTTCTAGTAGAATACTAAATTTCTCTGAACCTCAGTTTTCTCACTTGTATAATGGAATTTATAATCTTTTCCCTCTTAACATTATCAACCACCTGATTTCTTCCAAACCCCCTCTCTAAGCTTGCCACAACAACAAATGAGAAAACAGATGGGTAAATCTTTTGAGGTCTTTTTAAGAAAAAAAGGATAAGAAATATAATCATGTTCCTCAGTGTTAATGAGATGCAAAGTCAATTTTCAATCATCTATATTCTTTTGTGATAGGTTGGTCTGGATAGCCACTGAAGGCCCTTCCAATTCTCAAATTCTGTGATTCTGTAATAATAAAAGAGAAAGGAAAGTGAGAATTTTTTTAAACAGAAAACTCTCTAAATCATATCTATTTCTTTGAAATGCAGACACAATCATACATATTCTAACATACACAAACATACATAACTCCTAATATTCACCTCTTCATATTTAATTCTAATTTCATTATTTTCAAATTCCCAGATATCCTGTGAACACAAGAGTCATCAGGGCTAACATACAGAGTAGATACCCCCCACACACACTCCAGGAATGACATTGCAATGCATATATGATCAAGAGTTCTCCAGAATTCTATCATTTAAGTGGTAACAAGGGTCTAGGTGGTAGCTAATAAAAGAAATCTCACTGTGTAAGCCATTCTGAGAAAAAAGCAGCATATAATTAAAGAAACTAAGAATTGGAAGAGACTTTGGTAGCCATCAAATCCAATTCATATCCAAGAAGCCAAGTCCTTTGAGGAGAAGGAAATCATCACCTCTCAGGTGATTCTACTTTGGGACAACTCTAAGTGTCAGAAATATTTTTTTTCCTGTAATCAAGTCTAAACTTGTTTCCAGGAGAAATCAAACTCTTAAGTTATCAGGCCATGGAGCAGTTTCTAAGAGCTGAGGCTTTCTTGAAAGTCCTTCCCTCCCTTTCTTGAAAGATTAAAAAAAAAACAAAACAAAACAAAAAAAACAAAAAAAACAAAACTGTTGACCATGGCATAAACTCTTTGTGCATCGAATGTTTTTGAGCATTGTTCTATCCTGAGCTATTCCAGGAAACTTTTTATCTGGTCCCTACAAATTGTCATGTGTAGAAAGGAAGAAATTAGGGGACTAATGAGATACTAACACCAGAGCAGGTTTAATACTATTCTTGGGAATATAGGAAACTGAATTCCTTTAGGTAATAACTCTCTGGAAGAGGTGTATCAGAGAACCCTGGATTTGAGCTTTATGGCAGGAATGACAGGCCAGGTAATGAGGTTATTAGGATTGTATATTTGGGGAAAAGCAACTATATGTAATCTGAGATCTGAGAGCAGGGCATAGATATTTAAGCTAATAGTCTTAGAAAAATTATGAAAAAATTTCAGAAATCAATTATTTTTCTCCTTCTTTAGATTATACATGCACACATAATGCCATCCACTGGCCTATGAAGTATTATCCCCATCAAAATTTATTTTATATAGCTCTTCAAAGTTTATAAAGCACATTATCAGTAGAGATTTATTTGTGAGGTTATGAGGCTCAGATTAGAATGTATAAAGGCCCACAAAAGTTTATATATACATATATAACAATTCCTGGTTATATGTTGCTCCATTCTTCACTATTTGTTTACCCTTGTAACAACTCTATGTGGTAGGGAAAGTTTTCTTCATTTTACACAGGAAGAAAGTAAGACTCAGAAATGTATAACTGCTAGCTTAAAATGACACAGCCATTAAGGAGAAGAGCTGGCCCTCCCAGTTTTAAGGCCAGTTTATATATTCTTTCCACAATATATACCACACAGTCTCTCTCAGTGATCAAACTGAGCATGGCTGCACTGTAATCCAAACATACATTATTAGCCTTTACCTCTTCTTTCCAACAATCATTCTTAGAGATAAGAGGCTGAAAAACAGAAAAGAAAGGGTCACAAATTTGGAATGGGAAGGGACCTGACATTCTGTAGTACAAACACCTCATTTTACAGATAAAGAAACTGAAAGTCAGAAGATCAAGTGAAAGAGAAGAAGGCTAGGTACAAAATAGGAAAGTCTGAAATTGAGTTTCATGGACTAAAAAAGAAACCTTGTAACCAAAGAAGGGAGATGAAGTTTTGGTCTGATGTTGAGTTATTGCTAATGAAGAGAAGCAAGATTAAGTAAGAGGAAGTGGGTCAAGTCTTCATGAGAGATGGTATAGAATAGTAGAAAAATGGTTGAATTTTGAATTTTAGCACTTGAGAATTTGAATCCCAGCTTTGGAGTCATTTGGTTAAGTAATTTAATTTTCCTGAGCTTCAATGTTCTCATCTGTAAAATGAAGAGGTAGGACTAAATGATCTTTAAAGATTTTTTCCAGTTCTAGATTTATGATCTTATAATTTGTTTTTGTTGAATCATGACTTCTTTTGGGGTCATGACCCCATTTGGAATTTTCTTGGCAAAGATACTAGAGTGGTTTGCCATTTCCTTCTCAAACTTATTTTTACAGATGAGGAAACTGAGGCAAACAGTTCATGAATTGACCATCCCAGGTTATATAGCTATTAAGCATCTGAGGCTATATTTGAGCTCAGAAAGATGAGTCTTCCTGACTTTAGGTCCAGTACTATACTCACTGTACCATCTAGCTTTGGGGGGAAGTTATTAGGCCCTATACAAAGAGTTTAGAGCTTAATCCCTGCCTTCTGAAGCATTATATATATAATGAACAAAGAAAAATTGAATAGGCAAAGGCTAAAGAATTAGGATTAATAATTTATCATTGAAAACATTTCATCCTATCAGAAGGCAAAGGAGTTGTTGGGATGGGATAGAAGTGGTAGAAAAAATGAGGGAAGCAGGAAACTTATATAGGAATTGTATATTTAAATAATGAATTTGGTTGTGTTGAAAAGTCTTGCTGGAGAAACTAGGATTTTTCAAGAGCTCTTTTAACAAAGGAAGAAGTAAAGATTTGGGTATTCAGAGATAGAAGTAGCAATTTTTTTTAAGTGAGAACTAGTAGAAAGAAACATGGTTTAGGGCAAAATGTTATAGCACTGTCCTTTAGGGAATAAAGAACAGGGGGTGGAGGGAAAGAGATTCTAGGCCTAAAATGACACCTGCCAATGTATTCTTGGTCTCCAGGAAAACAATAGCACATGATTCCCTTGCTTTCCATCCATCATCCTTTTAAAAGATATAAGGGGCCAGCTCATCTGTTCCTCAGGATTAAGTGGAGATTATCTGTTCAAATATGCCAGCCTGAAGAATGTAGTGATCCTAAAGAGCTATCAAAGAATTCTCAACTCACTCCTAGTCTGTATATGATGGAAAGGATTTTTTTTTTTTTTTTTTTTAATTTGCCCTGGCCTTGAGAAAGTTAACTAAAAAGAGCAACAGTGCCCCCTGCTGACTGACACATTATTACAAATGTAATATAATCAACAAAAACTATCAAACATTCAAACAAAATAAGAAATTTAACCATAAATCATAGAAATTCTAGCAATCATAAATTACGGTATGCCAAGGAAGTAGGTGATATAGGATGGACAATTCCCAGGACTAGTTATGGTTTCCTGTAATTCAGATCACTACTGAATCTCAGGCCATTCTTGCCCCATCTCTGACTGGAAAAAATATAAAAGGATAGGCTATGACTTAGGAGACTGGGCAAATGCCCAACTGTCTTCTGGAATAGTTCCATTTGCAGGAAAGAGGAAAACAAGACTTCTGAGAAACCATTCTTGTGATATGCTAAGAACCCAATATTTGAAGAAAGAGGTATATATCATGTGTTCTGCCAACCTCAGGGGTAAGGACTTCTAGATTCTCTATACTCCACTTAACTTAGTGTTAAAAAAACCAAAGGGTTAAGAAAAAAACACAACCCCAAAACTTTAGGGTTTCTGAGAGAGAAAGAAATTAGAACTGTTAGTAAGAAAAGAAAAACAGAAAAAAAGCAATTTATTTTAAAAAAACACTTTTAAATTTAAAAAGCACTTTCTTCGAAAGAGTTATCTGAAATATTTAACCAGAATACTTGGCTTTAACATGATATAATTTATTAAGAGTGGCTATGAAAGGCCTCTTAGGAGCCCAAACTAAAAGGCTAGTTTGAAATTCAGGCTAAAATTTTTTTGGCCTAAACATGTCTTAAAGTTAAGCCCTTGGACAACCAATCTGGCAAAAAGATGAGATAAAGCTAAGGAAACTAAAGAATAATCACTCCCCCGGTCATCAAAAGGGAGAGCTCATAAACTGTCCCCCATTTCTGAATTTTCTTTGCCATAGTATCTTTCAGAATCCTATCAAGGATGGCCCAGTGAGTCTATTTCAATTTGTAAATGTGATATTCAATGCAGAGGGAATTAGTGAAACCCAGAAGCCACCCCTCTCCCTTGCTTAGTTAGGCTTAGAATATCTGTTCTTCCCCTCATGCTATGCTCCCAGGCCAGGTATACAGCCACAGCATGAGCGGTGGAGCAAGACTCTTGTCTGAGAGCAGTGGGAGAAGGGATTGCTAAGGAGGATTTCCAAGCCCTGTGTTTTCCAGGATCAGAGCCTCGGAGGCAGCCCAAGTTTGTAGGGACAGCTCCGGCTTGTCCCTTCCCAACCCCCACCGTGGTGCTCGGTATTATTAACGATCAGGACAATAATCAGGAGTAACACCGATTGGAATCCGTATCTTTATAACTGATGAAGAGGTGACAGGTCTATCCCCCTCTAAGATTTACAAAGTGCTTCTCCCACACAGAATGGTAAGTTGGGCCTCCTTCGGATCAGTCCATCTCTCGGGGCACCCGGGGCTCTGGAGGCTCTCTCTCATTGTAGTTGGCTCCTCCCGACTAGGCTCGGTCAGGAGCTGCCCAGGGAACAGGCAGAGTCCGGCTGGGAAACCCAGAAAGCGGATTATCGCCTTCTTCCTAGGGGGCGCCAGACACTCCCGGAATGCGGGAGAAAGAGGAGGGAATGGACCTGTTTTGTTAGGATTTAGCAGGGGTCAAGAGGCTCCCCAATGACCACGGGTGGATTGATTGGGAGGGGTCGAGGGGGCGGTCAGCTTTGTGGAGCGTCACTGGAGCTTCAGAGGAGTGCTAGTGGCGGGTCCGGCCATTGTGGGAAGCCTGCGGGAACAGAGAGGCCCCGACTGAGCCGCGCCTTCTGGTTACCATGGCAGCGGCCCCCTCCCGCTCACCTCAGGAGACTGGACGGGGGGGGTTGAGGGTGCCGTCAGTCTGGAAGTCAGTCCTCGGGGTCCACACACAAGCCCCGCCCCTCGCTCCCCACCCGTCTCCCTCCCAGCCCGCTGCCTTCCCGCCCGGTTGGCGGAGGGAGGGGAGAAGGGGAGCGGGGCCGTCGTCACATCCGGACGGAGTGGGCGAGTTCCGGTATTTCAGGGCGGAACAGGCGGAAGTAGGGTTGAGAAGCGGCAGCAGCACCGAGCGGAGGAGGCAGCAGCCGGAGCGGGAGCCGGAACGGGGCGGGCACCATGGCTGGTATCACCACCATCGAGGCGGTGAAGCGCAAGATTCAGGTTCTGCAGCAGCAGGCCGATGACGCCGAGGAGAGGGCCGAGCGTCTCCAGCGGGAGGTGGAGGGGGAGAAACGGGCCCGGGAACAGGTATCCAGACAGGCCTGGCTGGGGCGGGGCTGGGGCGGGGGCCGAAGGGACCTGGGACCTGGGACCTTGAAGGTTTTTCCGCCAAGACCTGAAGAAGCTGGCCAGCCCGGAGATGGCGTCTGGCTTGCGGGGAACTGATACTGAGCAGAATCGGGTCGAGGAAGGCGATGAACTGGGTCCCAAGAGTGGACAGACGGGACCGCCTGAGTAGAAGTCGTACATCTCCGAAGCACCCAGAGGGTGCACAGTAAAAGGGGGGCCGGGGTTGTGGGTTCTCCCCACCCCCAATCCCTGTCCAAGCTCATTCATTCATTCTGGTGGAGCTGGGGCGCGGTCAGGGGAGGGGCTTTTCTGCTCTCTTTCCCTCTGCTGGAGGGGGATGGGATAGGATGGGGTGGGGGTGGAGGGAAGACTGCAAGCTGGAAGGCAACCCCCCCCCCCGCGGTTTTCCCCGAGGGGTAAATTGAGCTGTGTTCCTGCAGCTTGGCTGGGTCCCGGGGTGTCGGGGCGAAGGGCGGCAGGAAAGCCCCCAGCTGGGGCCGCTGGCAGCTTTTCCGCTCCCTGTGTTCAGGAAATGAGGCAGCAGTTCGGTTGAGAGGAAATGCGGTACCCCCTCCCCCTCCCCACAAGAGGATGGGGCTTTGCAACGCCGCCTATCCTTTCTCCCATGGTCCTTTCCCCCAGTTCCGCCACCCGATCACCTTCCCTTACCTGGAATAAATCTGCTATCCTCCCTTCCTAAAAGAGGGAGGCAGGAGCAAAAGTAGGGTTTCAACCTTTTTTTCGTGTTGATGTCAGTGTGGGAGCTTGTTTGGCTTGGAAGGCAGGAGTCTCTGCCAATGTCAAGTCTTTGTTTCTTTAGCAAGATCAGTGCACGCCGAACCTGTTAAGAGAACTTCCTCAATACTGCACTGATAAGTAGGTTTATGCAGCGGCATCATTTAGGGTGCCGGCTTCTGCTCGGAATTCTGGTGACGGGCAATATACCAGGTTACTGGGATCTGGGGAACTATCATATATGACTTGTGGGTCTATTTCTTTCGTTGTCGAATTCCTTGTTCCCTTGGTACTCCTACAGAGAACGGTTTGGGACCTTGAAAGTACCAAGTATGTAATGAATATCCAATGATGGCTGTTGGTAAGCTTTGTGAAAGTGCTTTTTCTGCTTAGAAGTGGGGAGGCAGGGGATAGGGATAGCTACGAGCAATAGCAATTTACAAGAATGATGAACTAGTATGTTAAGTGATTTGAGCATATGTGGTTCTGGAAAATGGAGAAGAAATGTACTCTTGTCTGGTGGAGAATAATTGGTGGTAAAGGAATTAATTTCAATATTTCATGGAATATTTGTAGCTAATGAGGAAAAACCGTGTTTTTATTAGTGGTTTTGGTTAGTTCCTCTCGGGTTACCTGAATTGGGAACTCCCCAACTATCAGTTTAAGGTTTGGGGAGGTGGAGCCGGGGTTATGGTGGAGCTGGACAATTAAAACAGCAAAAACTTGAAGCACTTACACTAAAAGCAGTTATAATCTTAGTAATAAACTCAAATATCCTAAGATGGCATTCACCTTTTATTAGAAGTATTTCACTTTTTCTCCTTTATTTGATAACTCTAGCCTTAAATTAAAGGTGGACCCTCCCACCCCACCCAGTATTTGAGCCTCAATTATACTTTGTTTTCATCAGAGAAGATCTTGAATAGATAACTGGTCAAAAGTATGAGTTTTTTTGTGATCCCATAAGATTAATTTTCTTCCTATTCGTCTTTGAATAAGATGAGCTGCTTTAATTTAGCTTCTTTTTTTCCACACATTTTGAGACTAACTTTGGTGGAGTAGCTGTAGATTAATGCTTCTCAATCTAGGGGAGCCTGCCAAACCCGATTATTGCCCTGAGGACTAGTGAGGAAGTCTTCAAAATGGGGAAGTAGGCCAATGTCCCTGGGTAATGAGTCTGTTTCTCTCTCCCTCCCAACCCCCCCTCCCCCTCCAGCTCAGGGAATCCAATAATTACCTTTTTTGCTGTCTTCCATTTAAGAGAAGGGAGTGGGGCTGGGTCCTCTCATTAACCTTTTCTAGAACATCCTGGAATATGGATTTGTAGGATGACTTCTCCACTCATAGCATATTTAAGTTGTTAATGGGATTGTCACTTAAATTTTCAATTTTTTCTTTTGGCTTAGGTTGCTCCTTTTATCTGAACTCATAGAACCAGCCTCTAATTAGGTAGGGAAAGGATGAGGAAGTAGTTTAATGATGGATATAGGGTCATTGGTATGTCTGTTGGTGATTAACCTTCATAATGAAAGAACACTGGTAATAACACTTTCGATTTAGAGCCTAAAATTGCATCACTGCCTTATTGGAAACAAGTGATAATATGTGAAAGCTTGTCAACTCTTTTATGTTTTGCCCCCACTGCTACCCAACAAGTTTTGGGAAGTTTGGTTTTGTTGAGGGAATAAGCAAACTCTCAACTTGGTAGAAACTGTCCTTAACCTCAGATTCCAGACCTTGGAACCTTGTTAGACCATGCTATGGGGCAGACTCTTTGTGGAGCCTGGTAAACCTGGACACGGCTCCTACCTTTTAAAACCTACACATAAACTTTGGGGAAGGGCCAAGAGCCCTTTGCTCTGAATGTCTTTGCCTAGTCCTCCACCTTTGTTTACCCTAGGGCCTAGTATTTTCCTCTCCTACCCCCATCCCCCTTAAATTCCTCAAGGGCACCATATCTCCCCAGTAGATAAAACAGGAACACAATGATCAGAACCAATACCAAATTCTCCCTTCTTGGGGCTCCTGCATAATTTTTCTATTATTTCCTTCAGAACATTTGTTACAGATCTCTAAAAAGAGGGAACCCAGAGTGGCAGAGGGCCAGGTTTAGTCTAATTCCCTCTTTGTCCTTAGTCTGACTTTTGGTACATCAGTTGTTTGGGCTCCTAGCTCCTAGG